>JAQZBX010020547.1:0-32920 GCA_029593785.1 Cabassous unicinctus
CACCTTGAGTTTACTGGGTGCCTTGATTCCGAAGAGAATCAAGTAGCCTTGGGGTTGAAAGGCCTCTGAGGCCATCCTGACTTCAGCCTCCACTTGACCAGATTGCCCCCAGAGAGTGCACTCTTCTTCCAGGCAAGCCACCCCACTGTTGGACAACACTCTGAAGAGAGTCCTCGTGCCTTTCTTAAAGATACATGCTTTCCCTTCCTTGGAACTTTTCCCTTAGCATACTATTTGCAAGCCTCCAAGCCTCGTGGAACCCCTGACTAGGAATGCTCAGGTTTTCAATTCCTTGCCAAAGTCTGGAAGCCAGCTCAATGCTTTGGCCAATACAGAGCATGGCAGGGCTCTCTCTCCCCTTCCGTGGATGCCACGTTTCTACTAGTGCAGCCTGGGGAGGTGGTAGGAGTTTTAAAATAGCTTACATTGAAGTTGTAGTTACCTCAACCCCTCAAGTCTGCTCTTGATTGTCCTGTCCTGTTTGCACTAGAATACATGATATGACACTTAGTCCTGCTGGCATTTATCTTGTGGTTCCTGACCCTATGTTCTAGCCTGGTGGCCTGCCCATGTGGCTGAGGGGTAGGATGGGACATAGCTGGTGCTGGCCAGTCCCACTCCCACTGGTGCTGCTCTCCTTCCTTCTGAGGAAGGCAGCACACCCCTGGCCGGCCGCAGCCTCAGTTTCCCTGGTCATGTCCTGAGCGCCAATATGCATCTCTCTTGTGCAGCCACACGGAAACTCTGCAGCGTGGACAATGGGGACTGTGACCAGTTCTGCACGGAAAAGCAGAACTCCGTGGTGTGTTCCTGTGCCAAGGGTTATACCTTGGGTGACAATGGCAAGTCCTGCATCTCCACAGGTAGGAAGAGTATTTGAGGCCACACCACACCAGGGCTACCTGGGTCAGAGTGGTAGAATCTCTAGACTCAGGGAAGCAAATCCTGTTGCTGGGTGGGCAAGAACAATCCAGAGAATTCCACATGGGACTTGGCAGGTGATGTGGGAGCCAGGAGAATGAAAGCACTCCTGTAGTTGTGTTTGGACATAAAGACTGCAGAGTGTGGAAACAGACATGTCCATTATTTCTGTGAACCAGAAATAATGTCCTTGGCTGCTCAAGCAAATACCATGAAATGGTTCCGCTTAAACAGTGGGAATTTATTAGCTCACAGTTGTGAGGCCAGGAAAATATCCAAATGAAGGCATCATCAAGGCGATGCTTTCTTCCCAAAGACCAGCTCCTCTGTCACACGTCAAGGCACATGGTGGTATCTGCTCATCTCACCCTTCTCTTCTGGGTTTCATTGATTTCAGCTTCTTGCTTTCTTGGCTTTCTCTCTCTTGTCTGAATTTCATTCCACTGATAAGGACTCCAGTAAGAGGATTACCTGCAGTTTGAGAAGCACTGCTCTACAAGCCATAACATAACTGTCCTCAGGAAGCTGCTATGACTAGCTCATATTATGTCTAAGGAATTTTGTTACTATTCTTCTTATCTATTATTCCTTCAGGACTATTGAAAAAATATTTTAAAAGATAATAAAGATGTAATCTAAGCATCTTTTAAAATATAAAAAAAAATTTTAAAAAAGATAATAAAGAGAAAATCGAGAGATTTGTTAAATCTCTAAACAAATTGTAGACAATGAGATTGACATTTCTATTGGTAATGTACCATTAAACTTACCCTGGTTCAAAAATATTTTAACTGAACCCACAACTTCTCTATAAAAATTTTTTCACTGAAGCAATTTCTTCATATGCTTGCAATTTTTTAAAATTTCAGGAATAATTGTGAATCAATTTAAAGTAATGTTTGATGTTGGAAAATAAAATCAGATAAACAACTTCCTAATGCAAAAAGGTCTGTTCTAAATCATGGACAAGCTATTTAAGACTTTCAAAGGGCAGTGATTACAAATATTAACTTACTCTGATGGCTACAGAACTAACAAACTGTAGGGTGAAGAGCATTTTGTCTCAGGCTATCAAATTCACCAAAGCCTACTGAAAGGAGGGAAATTACTTTCAGGCCCTGGGCTTATCTGTTCTTAGACAAACACAGGACAACAGAGGGAAGCCACTTCAAATCTATTTCCAATCGATTGTTTCCCTCTGCCTTGCATCTTTCCTGGCCTTTCCCATACCCCTCCCTCCCTCTTTCCTGGCCTTTCCCATACCCCTCCCTCCCTCTGTCTTGTTCCCTGACCTGCTGCCTTCCTTTCTCCCAACTTCTCTGTTTCCTTTTTCCTCAGCCCTCCTTTGTCCCCTTCTCTGCTTTACTGTCCTAACTGGTGATAGTATGGGAAGGAAGTTTTCTAATATTTACTGGGTATCTCCCTTGTGCTTGATGCTTTTAAGGATAGCTATAATTCTTCTAAGAAATTGTATAACAAACCTATGTCATATCGTCCTTTCTTATGCTTCAGGTTGTTTGCACATATTGTTCCTTTTGGAACACTTTTTTTCCCCAACATGTCATTAGGAAATTTTTCAAACACACAGCAAAGTTGAAGAATTTTACAGCAAGTACCCATATATCCATCACCTGGATTCTATCATTAACATTTTACTACAGTTGCTTTATCACACATATATCTTCTATTTACCCCTCCATCCATCCATCAAGCCATCTTATTTTTTTGATGCATTTCAAAGTAAAATGCAGACATCTGTGCATTTCCTCTTCAATACTTCAGCATACTTATCATGAACTAGAGTTCAATATTTGTTTACAGTGTTTTCATTTGAGGTAAAATTAACACAGAAACCTGAGGTGTCTATTAACTGAGTTCTTGGGGACAGATGTGGCTCAAATGGTTGGGCATCATCTGTTTTCCATATGGAGGGACCTGGGTTCGATCCCCGGGACCTCCCGGTAAAATAAAAAAAATAAAAAATAAAATAAAACAGGCCTATTAACTGAGTTTTGATGATTCCATTCACCTGTATAACACAATCCCTATCATTCCAGAAAGTTCCTTTGTGCCCCTTTCCAGTTACCTAGAATACTCTTATCCTTGCTCTTCATCACCCTCATTCTTCAGATGAGAAAACTGAGATTCAGAACTATGACATGTGTCACCCAAAGTTGCACTCCTATTAATGTGGCAGGGCTGGACCTTCTCCCCAGGTGCCTTAGACTCCACAGCCCATACTCTTTCCATTACACAGCGAATTGTTTGTGTAGTTTAGGGAGATTTCACTTTGCTTAAAGGCCTGGGGATATTCTTTTCCCTTTAGACCCTTACCCCTGTGGAAAACTTACTCTGGGACGAAGTAAAAGGTCACTGACACAGGCCGACATGGGCAGTGGAAATGCCTCTGAAGCCACCACACTGAAGCAGAATGACAATGATGACCTGGCTTCTACAGAGAATCCTTTAGACCTGCTTGACTTCAATCAGACATATCCTGAAGAGGATGGCAGCAGCCTCGTACGGATAGTGGGCGGAAGGGAATGCAAAGAGGGAGAATGCCCTTGGCAGGTAACTCTAGCCAAGTCAGCCTTTAACTGAATCACCATCAGTCTGCACCACAAAACCACGTCTTTAGCATATTAAGCGGACAATTCCTGGCTTGGTACAAAGGTGTGACACCAGGTGCCAACCCTCTGGCAACATGCACTCCAAGGCACAGGTCTGCACTAAGGCAGGGTGGCTTCAGCCATCCTCAAGCACACCTGGGCGTCCTCTCTCTCCATGCCAGTGGAGGTGAAGGAAACTCCCCAGATGTTGAAGGAGCACGGAGAGACAGGGCTAGGGGGAGGAAGAGGAGTGACTGGGGGCCCCAGCAACATCGCCCCTCCCCACCTCCCCACCTCCCCACCCCTTTCCAACCACGCATTTTTTACTGATTACCGTCTGTGTGCCCAGGTCTATGCTATGTTCTGTGAAACGGCTGAGGTGATTTCTGCCCCGGCCCTCAAAGGTCTTAAAACCTCTACTTCAGTCTGAGGAGAGAGGATGAAACCAGTTGATCAGGCGCCAGCTCAAACTGCAGATCCTAGCCAGCCGGGAGCAGGGATGGTCCTGCCGATGGGTGCTGGACAAGGGCTTCAGTTTCCTCCTCTAGCTGACTGGAGACAGAAAGAGTCACTCTTCTTTCATTTCTAATTTTGCAAATTGTTTTACCCAGACATCCACATCCTAAGGAAGTAGCTAGCACCTTAGAGAGAAGCACATCCATTGGTTTTCAAAGGTAAAAATTACTCTATTGATGGTCAGTTTGGACTAGAGTTGCCAGATTTAGCAAATAAAAATAGAGGACTCCCAATTAAATTAGAATTTGAGATAAACAATGACTTTTTTTAGGATAATCATGCCCCAAATATTGCATAGAATATACATATACTAAAAATTATTTGTTGGGGAGCAGGTGCAGCTCAGTGGTTGAGTGTCTGCTTCCCATGTATGAGGTCCCAGGTTCAATCCTTGACACTTTCTTTATAAAAAATTATTTGTTGTTGATCTGAAATTCAAATTTAATTAGGCATCCACTGCCAGCAACCTTCAGAAATGACCTCAGTTCTCCCCTCACCTCTAGGTTACACCAAGGTAGGCATTTATCTAAATGATAAAGAGCTCAAGGAAAGGAAATATCAAAATGTATTTATCATTCATTCATTCACTCATTCAACACATGTACTGAAAACATATTTAAAATCAGGTATTGAGCTGGGTGTTGTGTATTTAGGGTATAAAAATCATTAAAGATAAATCCCTGACATATAGAAGTTTAAAATCTAGGAAGGTGAAATCTACCCAAATAATCACAATTCAAGTTAATGTGTGATAAGGATTACAAAAGAGGTACCAATGAAAACATTGAACTTGAACTAGGATGAACCGGAAAAGTTTCCTAAAGAGTTGAGGCATTGGATTGGGGACTCTAAAGAATGGTTCTGGTTGGAGTTCCATTGGTGAAGATGATGGGGATGGGCACTCTAGTAAGAAGGAAGTAGGAGCAAAGGCACTGAGGCAGGATTTTCATCAGGGGATACTCTCATCAAGTCTGTTGTGATTTATGATTCTTGTTTTCCTGGTTCAAGACTTGGCAAATGGCCTTATCTACGTGTTTAGGAAGAACAGTTGATGTTCAATTCTCAGAAACATTGACTTTCCCCTCACTTGGTTACCCAAGTTAGATTATGAGTTAATAAACTATACTTCTTTTAAAAAAAAATTACTACTTCATTCTAGTCATGAAAGTCTTTAAGAATTCTTTTGGAACTTGATATTATCAGTTGTTTCATTGATCTACAAATAACTCCCAGTCAATGCATATTATTTAGAGGATGCGAAATTCCCTAGAGAAAAGAGAATAAATATGCTGCATCTCCTTATTTGTAAGCCCAGCTCTTTGGGGGAAAGAAAAGGTAAAATAAGAGAATTGTTTCTCTTGGCCTGCCAATGCCCTTTCCCCTGTGAAATATTAATATTCCTCACTCTCAAGTCCTTTCAGGTAAAGCCTGCCAGGAAGAAAATCACTGATAGAAGCAGCTACAAGGCTTCTAAAGAAATTACCCTTTAATGGTAGTATCTTGACAATGGGAGATAGGTTTCAATAGTTGGACCAGTCCAGGGACTATGAAGTCACACCAGTTTAGGTAAATATTTTCTCCAAAAACTGTCATCTGCCTAGTCTGGTGTATAAATCATAGGTAATATGACCACAAAAGGTATCAGTGATTTTTTTCAAAAGCACTTGAAATATATAATGTGCACAGCACTTTATAGAGTACCTCTGACAGATTCAGAAGAAATTAAAGACAAATTCCTGTCAATGCGAATTTATAGTCCAGGTGGAGAAAGACATAGGTAAAACATGAGAACCATCCTCAAGAGAACAGCACTTGGCACTTAGCAGGACTTTAATAAATGTTTGTTGAATAAGTGAATAAGTCAATCAATATGTTGATCCATAAAGCAAGTGTGATGGAGATACCTAAACCCAGGCTATGAAAATTCAAAGAGTGAATTAGGGGGTAGGAGTTGGGGAAGGTTCCATGGAGGTAAATGTGGGCTAGTTCTTGGAGAAAGCGTAGCATTTGGAGTAGCAAGAGAGTATCAGGTGAGAGCAACCAATGGGATACACAGGAAAGGGCAAGGTGGACTGGAACTGTGTTGGGGAACAGTGAGGGAAGAGTTAGATGGACAATGTGGAATGAATTAGTTTGGGTCTTGCATTCCAATCTAAAGAGTTAAGGTTTGATTCCAAAGGCAAAAGGGAGACGACATGAGTTCTCAAGCAGGGGAAAGGGCAGCAGAGGGCAGGATAGAAGGGAAGGGCAAAACTCACTGGTGGCAGACCAGCTGAGGGATATGGGGGATGCCGTGACCCAGGTAGGAAGTGAGACCATTGTGAAGGCAGGAAAAATGAAAAGGAATGCGTGAATTGAGAAGACAGTGGGGAATACTACTTGAAAAGGACTCTGGATATAAAGGTTCTCTTTCAAATTCCTCCTCTCAGAAAGTCAAATAAAACCTGGTCTATTGGCTAAACTGTACCCAAACTTTTATCTGGCTTTGCAAATACAAGCCTGGAATCAACAACTTTCTTGTTATAGGCTCTACTCATAAATGAAGAAAATGAAGGGTTTTGTGGAGGCACCATTCTGAGTGAGTACTACATCCTCACTGCAGCTCACTGCATCCACCAAGCCAAAAGATTCAAGGTGAGAGTAGGTAAGTGACCGTTCCCAAATACTCTCCTCAGGTACATGGAAAGAGGTGCCCCTTTGCCACTTTCTTATTTTTACAGATTACCAGAACCTCTAAAATTTGTTGGCAACGCTGGTTAAAAGACTGAAATCCAGAGTGTGTGAGGTGGAGGTGGGGCCCGAGGGGGTGTGGCTCACAGAGGAGAGGAAGGTGAGGAGGAGGGAAACTAGGATGAGGCGGCAGCGGCTTTCCCTCAGGTAGCCACTCCCTTCTCCCTGTACAGTTCCCCTCTCGCCGGCCTCCCTGACTAGGTTAAATCCCTCTCTCAAACACTCTCTGTCACTTATATTTTTGGGACTATTTCATTGATGTCTTGTCTTTCTCTACCAGACTCTAGAGCAGGGGTTCTTAACCAGGGCTCTATGAGGTTGAACTGAAATTCAAAACAACATTATTCTTGTGGGGATGTCTTGTGCAGGTGTGACATATTTATTAAGTAATGCACAGAAGAGTGTGGACTTAGTAAGGGGTCCGTGGTTTTCACCTGACTGGCAAAGGGGTCCATGGAACAAAAAGAAGGTTAAGAACCCCTGCTCTAGGGCAATGCTGGTCAATAAAAATATAATGCAAGCCACAAATGTGAGTCATGTATATAATTTTAAATTTTCTGGTAGCCACATTTAAAAAGAAACAGGTGAAATTCATTCTAATAATATATCTTGTTTAACCCTCTGTCTCCAAAATATTATCATTTCAACAGGTAATCAGTTTTAAATTTATTAATGAAATATTTTGCATTCTTTTTTTCCTACAAAGTCTTTGAAATTTTACCTTTTCAGCACTTCTCAATTCAGACTAGTCACAATTCAAGTGCTCACTTGACACACGTGGCTGGTGGCTAGCAGCATATTGGACAGCATAGGTCTAGAATAAAAGATCTTCAGCTGGCACACAATACATAATCAGTAATGTTTGTCAAAAGAATGAAGTTAAAGTATCTGAAGTACTAAATAAACATGTATACAAAATGCTGCTAATGGAAACTCCTGGGTGGTGAAATTGAAGATCATTTTCATTTGCTTCTTTATGCTTTTCTATATTTTTCAAATATTCTAAAGTGACCATATTCCAATATTTAATCAGGAAAAAAAACTTCTTTAAAAAGTAACAAGTGTAGAAAGGCAGGTTTGCTTAATTAAAAAAACCACGATTTTTGAATCAAGCAATTTTAGGTGAATCCTGGCTTAACCAGGCTGGCTGAACTTGGAGAAATAAATGGCTTCTCTCTTATAATCCACTTTTATCTTCTCTACAAAATGGGGAAGATAAATCATGTCTTCTGAGATTTTGAATATTAGAAATTTGGATATCAGGGCCTAACATTGTGCTTGGTGAGCATTCCATAAATGCCACAGGCACGCACACACACGTGTACAGACACAAGCATGCGCTCACCCATGCATGCACACATGTGTGGACGTGTGTGCAGCTGTACATATATACACATCAAGGAGGCAGTCAGAAGAGGGGAAGACATGGTCAGACCCTACCCCAGTGAAATCTTTCTGTTGCTTTCTTCCTGCTTTCTGTATCTCTCGAAATGTCTACTTCTACCTCCTTTCACTGTCAGCCTGTTCTCTGAAAATCTCACTCAGGTATATGAGCTGATATCACTGAAAAGAAATGTATACAATATGGTTCTTTCCTTTCAGAACTCGTGATCCAGTGGGGACACAGACTGGCCAAAAAAAAAAAAAATATATGATGCAACATAATTGCTTACTAGACCTAAGGACAAGGGGGGAAAAGGTAATCATTGGTACAAACTGAATACTATTGTGTTTTTCATCCTATCCCAGGTGATCGGAACACTGAAAAGGAAGAGGGTAACGAAATGGCACATGAAGTGGACATTATAATAAAGCACAACAAATTTGTCCAAGAGACCTATGACTGTGACATCGCCGTCATAAAACTGAAGACACCCATCACATTTCGGATGAACGTGGCTCCTGCCTGCTTACCCGAGAAGGACTGGGCCGAGTCCATGCTGATGACTCAGAAAACAGGCATCATCAGCGGGTTTGGGCGCATCCACGAGAAGGGCCGCCAGTCGCCCACCCTCAAAATGCTGGTAGTGCCCTACGTGGACCGGACCACGTGCAAGCTGTCCAGCAGTTTTACGATAACCCAGAACATGTTCTGTGCGGGCTACGACTTGAATCCTGAAGATGCCTGCCAGGGAGACAGTGGCGGTCCTCATGTCACTCGGTTCAAGGACACCTACTTTGTCACGGGGATTGTCAGCTGGGGAGAAGGATGTGCGAAGAAAGGGAAATATGGAATCTATACCAAAGTCACCTCCTTCCTCAAGTGGATCGATAGGTCAATGAAAGCCAAGGGAGGAACCCAGCCGCAGCCCCCACCCAGCTGAATGCAGCTCAGCAGCTTGAGGTGTGGACTCTGCCTGTTTATTCCAGTAACTGCAGATCATTCCCATTAAAGTACATGCAATTCTATTCAAAAGGTCTGCTGGAAGCTGGTTGGTGTTTTGTTTTGTTTTTTACTACTAACCACCTTCGACAGGTAGAATCTTTGGATAGGTTTTCCTATCTGCAATGATTAGAGCTGGGTAAATTCCTTATCCTGATTTTTTTCTTGCTCTATTAAAGTGGAAAAATGAGGAAATTTTCATTTGGAACATTAGATTCTGCCTTTCCCTAGCCAGGTTGGTAAAATTCTTTTGGAAATTTTATACTTTAACAGAATAGGCGTCTAGGCTCTCCTGGATGATGACTCTGCTCAAGACTGTGATCAAATGATCTCCTGTTCATATAGCATTTTTCTCTTTTTAACTGACCCGAACTGCCCAGCCTTGGCCAGCCACACTCAGACCTTGAGAATAAATGACCAAGGTTCAAAGTGAGCGCAGATATAAGGCAAGGCTGGAATCAGGACCAACCCCATGATTTGGTGGTATCTGCCCTGCGCAGTACCACTGCTGGGGCCCGGGGTGGGGAGTTGCCCATAGGTGCCAGCGTAGCCTCTCTGTGAGCTGGACGGCCCTCATTCATCTCTCCTGTGAATTAGCCTGGTGGAAACGCTTCTTCCAGATGACCTCTTATAAAGGGCAAGTGCCCTGGTAAGAAAAGGTCCAGAGAGCTTCTCATTGGCATGAATATTTTTAAATGGATTTAACTGGTTTTCCATTCTGGCTTTGCATTAGAATCACCTGAGGGTGATTTTAAAACAAAATACCACTGTCCAGACCACATCCCCCAGAAATCCAGACTTAACTGGTATTTCTTAAAAGCTCCTGAGGGGAGTCTACTGTGCACACTCGAGAAACTGGCGTTGTCTCCTAAAACCCCAAGTAAAATGCTCATCAGCTGGCAATTGCAACCTTCCAGTATAATGGTTTCAAAACTGACTGCGCCTTAGAATCATCTGGAAGCTTTAAAAGCCCTGATGCCCAGGCCACATCCCAGATTACTTAAACCAGAATCTTTGGGGTGGGATCCAGTTATCAGAAGTTTTTAAAGCTCCTCATGTGATCTCAAGGTGCAGCCAGAGCTGAAGTGTGAAAATGAAGGATAGTGTGTGCTGGGAGACAGATGGGGGTGAGGACTGTTTGCAATTCCTCTTGAGGAAACTTGGATAGATTACTCCCAAAATGATAAGTCCTTTCTCTGTCATGGATTTAAAAGATAGCTATAGACCCCAAAGTTGAATGGAGTGAATACTAAATGTACTTTTAAAAATTAGAAAACGTTCTCACAAAACAGGACCTACCAATGTTTTCCAAATGTCCCTATACAGTTTGCAATTTGCGCAACTTTGCTAAGCAAAGTTTAAAAGTTCTAGTACAAAAACTCCAAAAGAAGTACACTGGCTGGACCAAGCTTTTTGTAAACAAGGACAGATGGCACAGTTAAAAGAAATCAATGTGAACAAGTATCCAACTTCCCAGAAAGGGTATGAAGAAAACATTTACTCTCAGTATTCACTAGCTCCACACTTTCACACACAGAGAAAGCTGGTTAGCATTTTAAAACATGATAACATTTCTTGGCTTGTTTGCTTTGAGTTAGCAGACTGCTGTGTTCACACAAGAGAACTTTCCTGGAGAAAGGTTTAAGACCTTAGGAGATGGCCATGTTTTGTGAGGATGAGGATTTCTTGGTGATGCAAAGTAGCCTCTCTGGCAACCATGCTGGCTCCAGAGAAAAACCCCTGGACTTGGATTCATGTTTCTAGAGAGGAAAGGTCGTTTAGCAGTCCAGAGAGAACTCTGAAAAAAGATTAACAAACAAAAAATTACCTTCATTGTTACTACTTGTCATCTCTCATTCCTGACTACTATTATTGGATGACCAAATATTGATCCATGTCTTAGAGATGGAAAAGAAACTGAGGCACAGCAGAGAGTAGAGCAAGAGGAGTCTTCATCATCTTGATGGGTCACTGCCATGAGTCTGCTTACTATCCCTGTACAGAAAGTAGAGTTCAGGAAGCGGGTGTGGCTCAGTGGATAGAGCCCCCGTTTACCATATGGGAGGCCCGGGTTCGCGTCCCGAGGCCTCCTTGTGAGGGCACGCCGGCCTGAGGGTGCGGTGGGCTGATGCAGCAACCTCACGGCAGGAAGCGGGTGTGGCGCAGTGGATAGAGCACCCGTTTACCATATGAGAGGCCCCGGGTTCGCTTCGCTTCCCGGCGCCTCCTTGTGAGGGCAGGCCGGCTCGCGCGGCGCCGTGGGCTGATGCAGCAAGACCTCACAGCAAGGGGGAGATAAGCAAACACAGAGAAGACATGCAGCGAATGGACACAGCAGCACAAGCAGCAAGGGGGGGATAAATAAATAAAATAAATCAATCTTAAAAAAAAAAAAAAAAGAAAGTAGAGTTCAATTCAGTGGGGTTCTAAAGAAAATAAGGGAAAACCTGACAGCAGTCACTAACTCTGCAGTTTGAGGCACTGGAAAGGGCAGTAGCCGTGAACTCAGACAGACAGTGCTACTAATAACCGTGGCCTTAAACAATTTACCTACCTCTCTGAGTATCAGTTTCTTCATCTTTAAAATGGAGCTAATTAAACTCACTTCATATATATGTTAATTCAGAAAAACAGGCTAAGGTTTATGCAATGAGGGGACCATTCTATTTTCTAGCTATCACCAGAATTTCCCTTAGGGAGGGAAATGACTTTGTGCAGAAAAATAATCTAAGGGGCTGCTTGATGTGCAAGGTGAGAACTGTGGACATAGAGATCAGCAGGAATCCAAGGGTGAGGAAAAAAGAGTGTGAGAACGTAAGAATTTTTTTCTCTGGATAGTAAGGGGAGAGATTACAATACTACAATAAAAACCCCTATCCTACATCCTTTGCCAGCCCCTGCTCCTCCCCTAACAGAAAAAATAGTTTCAGTAAATTCTATCGGTTCCCTTGAGTGGGAGGAGAGAGGGGTTTTGAAGACGGAGGTTCAAGACAGTTATAAGGCTTTCAAGGGGCAGGGAGGTCCCAGCTGAATCTGAGTTGGTATGCACAGAACAGGGGGGCAAAGCCAGCTTAAGTGATGGTAGGAACACAGCACCGATATTTGAAAGCTGAAGCAGGAGGTTAGTGGGTTAATGAGAATACAAATCCTGGACACCGAAGCAATCTTGTATATCTAAGTGTTCTGAGGTCCTCACATACTGGAGTCTTTGTCCAGTCCTTTTGCCCCTGTCTGCAGAAGCATGATCTGACCTTTAAAGGGGTTAGAGGAGGCTTCCATGTTGATTAAAAGGGTGGAGCATAAGGGCTAGGAAGAAAGAAAAAAGGAGACAATTTAGCCAAGATAAATGGATTATTGGGGTTGCATGGTGATGGGGCATAGCTGTTTTCCATCTCCATTGTGGATGGAATGAGCCTTAAAGGGAACAAGAAGGGTTTGAATTTTCATGTTAAAAGGACCACTGCTCTTACAGCCCCCATAGTAATAACTGATTCAGGCAAGAATCATTAATAAATACTAAAACCTTCGGTTTAAAAATTGTGGAGAAACAAGATAGTCACATAGTCTCAAAGTATCATTCCAGAAATGACTTATTAATTACAATGGGGAAAGGCACCTTTACAATGGGGGGAAACTGGTGGACACAAACTTAAGCAAGTGAGCAAATAGAACATCACCAATAATGGGACAAACTGATATCATGGGTCCCCAGATGTGATGCACTGGGAAAGATACAATATCACCTATGTAGTATTCCTGTCATAAATGTTTAACCTGAGTCTAATTATGTGGGAACAATCCGACCAGTCCAAATTTAGGAGTATTCTGCAAACTGGCCTAACTCTTCAAAAAGCCAATGTCAAGAAAGACCAAAAATCTAGATTAAATGAGATTATGCAGGAAGCCAACAGGATGCAGTGATAGAGAATAACAGTTGTTGGGGGGTGGCGGTCCAATCAGATGCTCCCGTAACAGAAGTGAATTCATTTATAAATGGGGGTGCTGCATGGAAGAGGTATGGGGAGAGGAAGAAAGGGAGATGAGAGAGCGAGAGAGAAGATAAATCCTGGAGGCAATGCCCTGAGCTGGCCCACTACATGTGTGTAATGTGTAACAAGTCTAGGTGGGAAGTATGAATTTGCTGTACCCTCAGACAGGATCAGGTCCCAAATAGGGTTCAGAGTCTTTATCTCATGGTGCTGAGAATGAGTCTAGGGTTTAAAGATACACTTCTTTCTTAAAAAATGGTCCCTAAATATAAGTCAACTATTTTTGTGGTGCTCAATGTTATAGGAAAACCTGTCTCCATTGATCTACTAAGAGGAAGAATAAGGTCTCCAGGGGTGCTTTTTGATGGACTTAGAGCGGATTCTTGTAGCTCAGTGACTGAGTGCCTCCTTCGCATGTATGAGGCACCTCCTAAAAAACAAACTAACAAAAACACACCCAGTAATTTAGAGCTGACTCTACCTCATTGAGATAGGGAGATCAGGGGGAGCTTCCTGATGAGGGTCAGCCATGGAAAGAACACAGGAATGAGCAGGGAGTAGAGTGCTCCAGGCAGAGGGTACAAGGCAAAGAACCTGGTGTAGGCAAGAGCTCGGCCTGCTCCAGGGATTGAAAAGAGGCCAGTGTGGCTGGAGCGTGGCCGGAAGGGGAGTTGGTACAAGGGAAGGTTGGAGAGCATACCTACTCTTTAGGTCATTATTCCATACTAATATGACGCATGCTTGCATAGTAGATTGTCAAAGAGTTTTCACATCAGTCTTCACTCCACCACAATCTCCCCACACCCCCACGATAATATAAGCTCCATGGTCAAGCTGTTCACCTTTGTATTTCCACTGACTGGAACAGGGCTTGGCAAAGAGTAAGTGCTCAGTAAATTACTCGTTGAATGAATGAATAAACAATGACCTAGAATGTAGAGATGTGAGTCAGGGAAATGAAGTGATCACTTATAGTCATAGACAGTTAGTGGCAGAAAATGGACTAGAACTCAGATCACTTGACACCCAGGCCAGGAACAATTCCACTAACCTTTGCTGACAGCTCAGAAACAGATCATGGTCTCTGGTGCTCCTCCTGGCTAGATTTTGTGGCTATACTGACACCAAGCGTGTCTCTAATAATAGTTTCCTGTGCTCAGCTGACTCAATAACAAGGTCAGTTGCCTACACAGGTCCCAAGTTCCAGGGAGAAAATAAACACCATGAATCAAATATTTGTTTGAGCAGGAGCAGCCTACGTATAATCCAAAAATTAACTTGAAAAAAGATAACAACCCCAAATTTCAAGGTCTAAGAGGAGAACTGAAAATACCATTGTTGTGTCTCCACACTAGTGCTGAGCAGGATAGAAGGTGATTCCAAGCCTGCCTTCCAGGAAAATTTACCCAGGAGCAGGTGGCAGTTATTTGTAAAGCAGGCCCACCAGCCTTGATAGATGCAGTGAAGAGGGAAAGGCTCTTGAACAGCTCTCCTACTCAAGAAATCATCTTGATATGGAAATAAAATCTAGAAGCATGCCAGAAAAGGAGAAAAATTGTTGTCTGGATGGTGGCTTCAACATGAAGGCATTAGTACTTCCCCAAGCTCTGAAGGAACCCTATTGAGTTTTATAATTTTTCACATGTACACTTGTCCCCGGCTGAGAGGCAGGTTTATGGGCCATGTCATTGTTTCTCTCTCTTGTGTTATTTCGTTTGGGATCCTGGGGAAATTAGGTTCTAGCTGATAAAGTGCTGTCTATCAATCCCTTACATGAACATCAGAAAAATCACTTTATTTCATCAAATCTAAGATATACCATTTTATGAGCCCTTAAGAAAGAAAAATGCGCAGGATGGGGAGTTTACTAGGAGATCGCTACATAAAGCTGGGACATCAAAGGTTTACACCCTCAGTGCAAGAGTTGTGACAAATAAACCAGTCATGAAAAAGGGACAGCAAGAAAATGTGTTTGTCTCAATGTGAGCCTTGGGTGTGGAGGGAGGGGTGGGGTGGGGGGAATCTCCTCTTAGAATTTGAAACAGAGGAGGGCCAAGGATTCACCCCGGGTGTGGTGAATACACACTACTCCTGTGGACCCCAGAACTGCACACAAAGTCTTTCATTTAAAGTAGTCCCAGTTGGCAGTGCCACCAGGGGACTGGCACAAAAGACCAACCCTCTCAGGAAGAACTTGACTGCTATCTGGGCTGATATTAGAATGCAATTGAGGGAAGCGGATGTGGCTCAGGCTGACGCAACAAGATGACGCAGTGAGATGATGCAACCAAGAGACACAGTGAGGAAACACAAGCAGGGAGCAGAGGTGGCTCTGGTGATTGGGTGCCTCCCTCCCACATGGGGGGGTCCCTCGTTCGGGTCCCGGTACCTCCTAAAAAAAGAGAAGACCAGCACACAACAAAAAACAGACAGCAAATGCAAAAACAATGAGGGGGTGGGGAGAAATAAATAAAATAAATCTTTAAAAAAAATAGAAAATTGATTGTAAGGAATATTCTAATTTCAGAGATGTTAAAATGTGCAAAATGTCTTAGAGTTAATTAAACATGGTGATTATACAGGTAATGCAGTAAGATTAAAGTACTTAAATGACTAGATCACACATAGCTTATGACTATTTTTGACTAAGTTGTGGGATCAGTAGACTTAGTTGGGGAAGCCTCCACAGACAGGATTCCAACATCTTTGAGGACACTATAAGAGGAGGCCTCAAAGACCCTGAA
Source organism: Cabassous unicinctus (assembly GCA_029593785.1). Lineage (NCBI taxonomy): Eukaryota > Metazoa > Chordata > Mammalia > Cingulata > Chlamyphoridae > Cabassous > Cabassous unicinctus. The sequence goes on from JAQZBX010020547.1 coordinate 15,893, forward strand.
GGAAGAAAGATTCCTTCCAGGTATATAGAATGAGAGCAATCATATTTTATGAAAAAAGAAATCTCTGGCATTAGTTGGTTTGTCTTTCCAAAATAAAAGAGGGATAGGAGAGATGGAAGATGAGCAAAAGGAGATGGATTTTAATGTTTGAAAACTTATTATAGGATTTTTGGCCCAAAAGTGATATCTTTGAGATGGCAGATAAAATTAAACCATGATAAACATCACTGTCAGCTACAAGCCAGAGAAAAGCCTATATTTCAGATGCCAGTGTCAGGCTTATAGGAGGTACTTAGTAAATATTTGTTGGATCAAATATACACATCCCTTGTCTGGTTTTAAATTTTTAAGCAGCTAGCCATATCTTTAGTTATAAAAAGTGCATCATGGTTTAAAAATTATTTGGCAGAGTATTTTGAAAGTATATAAATTTTCACCTGAGAATATATTTCCACACCAAAAAAGGAAGCTTTTCTTAAAGGCCAGCAACATAAGATTGTCAGGCTCAGTGAGATTCACCAAAGAGTCATTCTACACAATTAACTTCTGGGTTTTAAATTGTTTTGACTGGTTCATTGAAGATAAATTTCAATTTGTTTTCTTTTTTCCAACTTTCAAAAACAAAGGTCAGAGTTTATTTATATTCGTAAGCAAGCCCTCTTTACTAAAAGGTTGTCTGCTTCATTGTATTTTTTGGGTCCTGTTTTAATGAAATCTATTTAAAATCCTTTCATTAAATCCTGCCACTTTTGAGTATCATTCAATTAAACAATAGATGGCACAAAACCAGGTCCCATGGATTTAACAACCTATATGCTGATAGTACTATAATTTTATCTGCGATCAACCCCAATCTCTACTGTGAACCCAGAGTCTTATAACTAAACTGCCAACTACATCTCCATTTGGATTTTTAATAGTCATCTCAAATTCAACATCTCCAAAACCTTGATTCCCTCTGCTCCCTGAAATCTTGCCCAGCTTTAAAAATGCACAGCTTTCCACCCATGTGCTTGGTCCAAAAACCTTAAAGGCATACTTTGCTCCACACAACCAATTCACAATTCCCTTCAATTTTGCCTTCATAAGCTCGTGAGAATACAGTCACTTCTCACTACCACCACAGCGATCACCAGCATCTCTGACCTGGACTACTGTAACAGCCTCCCCACTGATTTCCCTGCATCCATTCTAGTTTCCTCTAGAATGTTCTGTTTCCACGTAGCAGCCATGTGATTTTTTTAGAATATAAATCTTACCATGCCACATTCCTGCTCAAAACCCTCCAATACACTTGAAATAAAATTCAAGGGTACAAATATTCTCGCTGTCCTGATTTTGTGATAATCAGGGTAGGCTAAACATTTGCTGTATTAGAAACCGTGCATGTGTCCCCAGACCTAGTTTTTTTCCCTAGGTCTGGTTTTTAGAATGCTTGTGATAAATTAAGCCTGATTTATTATATGACCATCCTGTATGGGAAAAGACCATAACTTTGGGTATCTTTGGTCAACCTTAAGAGATACAGCAGGGGGACGGATGTAGCTTGGGTGGTTGGGCATCCGTTTCCCCTATGGAGGGACCTGGGTTCAACCCCCGGAACATCCTGATAAAAATGAAAAAAAGAAAAATATAGAGGGAAGCAGGAGTGGCTCAGTCGATAGAGCCCCTGTTTACCATATGGGAGGCCCCAGGTTCGCTTCCCGGGGCCTCCTTGTGAGGGCAGGCCGGCCCGCACAGCCTAGTGGGCTGATGCAGCAAGCCCTCACAACAGGAAGCGGGTGTGGCTCAACCGATAGAGCCCCTGTTTACCATGTGTGAGGTCCCGGGTTCGCTTCCCGGGGCCTCCTTGTGAGGGCAGGCCGGCCCGCGAGGGGCTGATGAAGCGGGACCTCACAGCGAGGGGAAGATAAGCAGACATGGAGAAGACACACAGCGAATGGACACAGCAAGCACAAGCAGCAAGGGGGCGGGGATAAATAAATAAATAAATAAATCTTTAAAAATATATATATATAGAAGGCACGTGGGCCACCAGGCTCCGTGTGCGGGTGCGCTGCCAGGCCCTGCAAGCGGGTGAGCCCCCCAGGCCCTGCAAGCCACTCAGCAAGATGATGACCTAACAGGAGAGTGACACAAGGGAAAGCCAAGATGAGACGCACCGAAAAACCAGGAACTAAGGTGGTGCAGGCAGTAGGACGCCTCTCTTCCACATTGGAAGTTCCGAGGATTGAATCCCAGTGAAGATAGGAGAAGGATGAGAAGAGAGGGCAGGAAATGGACACAAAGAGTTGCCCAGCAAATGGACACAGAAACAGCAAAAACGGGGGTGAGGGGGTAAAAATGGATAAAAGTAAATAAATAAATCCTTAAAAAATTGTATAGATGAAGATATGGACGATAGTAGTAATACTTTGACGATGCTCTTTCATGATTTGTTAACAGATGTTTCACAACAATGTGGGGTGTTTGTGGGGGGGTGATGTGTGGGAGCCCTGTGTGATGTTATGCATGTTTGTTTTGTAAGATCACGATGTTTACTGAACACTGATAGTTTATGTATGTTCATGTATGAATGATATACTTCAATAAATTGTTTAAAAAAAAACCAAAAAAAAACCTCCAGGGCCTACATCATAGGTCAGCAAACAAAGGCCTGTGGGCCAAATCCCACCACTGCCTGTTTTTACAAATAAAATTTTATTGAAACACAACCTTGCCCATTCATTTACCGCTGTCTATGCTTCTTTCAAACTACAACAGCAGAATTGAGTAGATGTGACAAAGATCATTTGGCCCGCAAAGCCAACTAGATTTGGCCCTTTAAAGAATAAGTTTGCTGACCCCGGCCGACATGATTAAGTCCTGGTTCCATCTCCCTATCGCACATCCTTCCACTGCCCACCTGCCACACTGTTCCTCAGACATCACACTCGCTTCCCACTTAGGGTCTTGTACCGACTGCCTCTGTCTGGATGCTCTTCTTGCAGATATTCGCGAGGCTTGCTCTTTATCTTCAGGGAGCCGTCTGTGACCATCTGATCTAAAATAGCAGTCCATCACTCCGTATCCCCTTACCTGCTCTTATTTTCTTTAGCACACAATTTAACATTATTTTATGCATCCCTCCCTCCTTCCTTTCTCTTTTTTTTTCTATCCTCTCCCACCTCCTATCCTCTACCCATCACCCCCTACCCACGACCTCCACCTCTGCCCAGAATGTAATCATCCTGTGACTTTATCTGCCTTGTTCACTACTCTATGCTCAGAGCAATGTCTGGCACATAGTAAGTGCTCACTTCGGTTTTGCTAAATGAATGCAGGGTCTTCTCCCTCTGCCTCATTCTATAACCTCACTTCACTGTCATTTCCTTGGAAGGGATCTCCTTCAGCCACTTTTGTCTTTACACTCGAGTACTCCTCGTACCTCCCTTTCTCCCTGAAATAGCTTACCAAGGCCCTGTTTACCTTGACTTTTCCTTTCTCTGCCTTGTCTTCCCTTTCTCTGTCTCAAACAGAAAAATACGGGACTGAAGCATATGGTTTAGAACAATGAATTTATCCAGCAAAATTGTTCATGTTAAAATTGTGTCCTCTCTGCAAAAAAGAAGGGTTTTGTTTTCCCTGAGAGGTCATTTTTGCTTCCATCTCCTAATTTCTTGCCATGGACATTCTAGGACTAGCTCATTTTTGGAGCAATCATCCTTCTTGTGTTATGGAGAGACTGCTAATGGACTGTGAGGACAGCTCCCCCTTGATAGGGAAGCTCCACTCTGCTGAGCTTTGAACTTTGACTTGCCCTGTTTGCAGACCTTGCCCTGCAGAGTCCTGCTGAGCCAGTGGCAGTGGAGGCAGGGGACTGGCCCACTGAATTAGAATGGCAGTCTGCTTTCTGGGGCTCCGGTTTCTTTACCTTGTCCTCTTACTTCATCAGACTGAACAGTCAGGTAGGTGTCTGACTTACCACTGCATTAAGTCATTTATCTATTGCTATCCTTTTTGAAATGGTCCACAAGTGGATTTGGTAGATAATGCTTTTTCTAGGAGCCAAAGGAGCACTTGAGTGACTGACCATTGCCTCATTTCACCCTCTTGAAACTGTTTTTTTTTTTTGGGGGGGGGGGGTCCTTTTATCGTTTGGTGACAAATATGTTGAAAATGTCGCTGCTTTGGGTCCTCCAAAAATCAAATGCCAAGATGGAATTGTGCATACAACAGATTAATTGGGGGGAAATGGCTGTGAAGGATAAAGGGGGAGGGAGCAGGATTTGGTAGAGAGAGCCTGCAGATCACAGTACAGGTCAGGTGCCTGTGGAAGGAGATAAGGAAGGAAGGTGGATTGGATAGAAGACCCGCAGCCTGCAGTGTAGCTCAGAAAGTCTCCGTCAAACCAATTAGGAGTCTCCAAGCAAAGATTCCTTGTCAGAGTCCTGCGTCAGGCAGAAACGATCTGGCTCCAGTACCCCTGCCGGACCCAGCCATTGGCTAGGAGAAGCTCCGGAGGGCATGGCCTCAGTGTGACCAAGTACTGCGGTGACTCTGAAGGTGGAGCAGCTGGAGGCTGCCTGCCTAGCTACACTCCTAGCAGGAACTTCTCTTGAAGGGAGACATAAGTGGCATGCTTCTATTGCTTCCACAACCATTGCTTAAAGCTGCAAATCAAATCACCCACGGTACAGTGTTGGCCCCATAAATGGCAGGAGAGATTATTTTGATTTGTGGGTCTCCTGGATCTGACAAGATTGATCTGAGTATTTAGAGTGGCTGAACTTTTAGCCAAGACCCAGACCACGGTGAGAAGGTTCTTTCACACTCCTTTAACACATTAACACCTAAAAGACAGTGATGGATAGGGGTATAGGAAAGAGAAAGAAAATATGGAAAGAATCTGAGTACTCTGAAAATCAGTTAGAGAAAGTGAAAGTGTATCAATTGCTCTAAGATGTGAAAACTGTTTCAATGGATACTTCAAGTGAGTCAAGTGGTTTGACTTTCTCTTTGTGAGTGAATTATGACCCCTGCTGATGTTTTTAAACTTCCACATTCCATTTTATCAAGAAGTAAATCTTATAAATGGAGGTGGGATAGAAATTGAGCACTCTTGGTCCTTAGGTTTGAAAACCATCTTGGTTCCCAGTTACCTTCCTGCTCAAGGCAGCATTCTTTCACATTCTGACCCAAAAGCTGAATCCATGACCTTTTCTCTTCTATTTTCCCCCAGCTTCAGAAAGGGGAACACAATCTACCTATGGTTTAAGTCAGATACCTGGAACCTTCCTTGACTCCCCCCTCATTCCCACTTTTCCATCCAATCACTTTTCTCCATCTCCACTGCTATGATCTGAGTCCCAGCTGCAGCCACCTTTCTCCTAGACCTGTATTGCCCAGTAGGGTGGCCACTGGCCACATGCGGCTATTGAGCACTTGAAATGTGGCTAGTCTGAATTGAGATGCACTGTAAGTATAAAATACACACCAGATTTCGAAGACTTAATACCAAAATAAGAATGAAAACACTTGTTAATATTTGTAATATTGACTACAATTTCAAATGATAATATTTTGGGTCTATTGGGTTAAATAAATGTTATTACAATTAATTTCTATTGAAATTGATACTTCTATTGATGTGTTTAATGCAGCTACTAGAAAATTTTAAATTACATATGGGATGGGAAGCAGCTGTGGCTCAATTGGTTGGGCTCCCGTTTACCATCTGGGAGACCCCGGGTTCGATCCCTGGGGCCTCCTGGTGAAGGCAAGCCAGCGCCGCACAGCGCGGGGAGCTGACCGCTGATGACCCAACAAATGGAGATAAGCAGACACAGAAAAACGCAAAAGCAAATGGACACAGTAAGCATATGCAGCAAGGGGGAGATAAATAAATAAATAAATAAATCTTAAAAAAAAAAAAAATACATATGGGACTTACACTGCATTTCTATTTGACAGTGCTCTCCAAGATAGCCAAGTCTCCTAATTGGTCTGTTTGTATCCTTGTTGCTCCATCTAATCCATTCTCTACACAATAAATAGAATGGTTTTTAAAAACTAAGATGGTCATATCACTCCTCTGGTTAAAATATTTAATATAAAATCCAAACCCCTTAACATGTATTAACTAGGATTGTTTGGCTGTGATTAACAGAGACCTAAAATAACAGTAGTTTCAGAAAATAAAAAAGCAAAATGAAACAAATAAAGAAAAAGCCAAAAAATAAAAATTAAAACAAAATAACAGTCGTTTAAACAAAATAGGGATTTGTAGAATTTCATTTCAGGAAGTACTCAGATACTTAGAAAAACACTCCTAATAAAAACTGAAAATGTTGATATAATTTTCAATAAATGAGTCACTCAGCTGGCACAAAGGTAAGAATCAACAGAAGCCTAAATAAATTAATTAATAAACGGAAAGAAAGGAAGTAAATGAGCATCAAAACCAACTGTCATCCTCAGGTTTCTACTGAAATCTGATAACCAGAGCTTCTGTTTTGAGGAAAATATAGGGCATGAGATGCAGGAGATAGAATTGAGGGCTTGCCCAAGGGTGGAGTCTAATAGAGACCCTGATATAAAGCAAACAGATACCACCTCAGTGGAAAGGAGACGGATAAACCAGCCCACACAGAGGAACAATAAACATATTTCCCCATCTTGATTTTGGCACTGGTTGAAGAAGGAAAAATATCTCCCCCAAGAATTGATAGCGACAATTTGTCCCTCATGAAGACAGGCCGTTCAAATTCATACTACCTGGTAGTCTGAAAAACCTCAAGGAAATAATGCTGTTTCACATTATCCTGGATTGGAAGTGTCCCAGCCCCTGAAAGAGGGAAATGCAAATCCATGTAGCAGTTCATGATTAAAAGACAAACAAAAACAACCACCCACAGAAACAAGACAACCGTGAGTGAGAGCCCACAGAAAAAATTAAAAAGCAGAAGCAGACTCACAAAAACTTAAAATATTCAGTTACAGAATTTAAAATGAATATGTAATATGTCTCAGGAAACAAATGAGAAGGAAGAAAGAGCCATTAAAATTATCAAACTTAGATGAAAAAATAATCAAATAGAACTTCTGGAATGGAAAATAAATTAATTCACAATTTAAAATCAGTTAAATAAGTAAATAAAGAAAAAGGGGGAAGTGAAGAGGGGCCGGTAGTCCTCGGCGGGGTTCGTTCATTTAGCACTGCAGAATAGAGAGGCACACCGAACTAGGCTAGGAAGGAAAAGAGGATTTATTCACCAGAGGGAGACCAGAGATGTACAATCTCAAATCAGTCTCCCCCATCTGCAGAAATTCTAATGTTTTATACCATTGGGGCACTAATGAATAATTGGGGTGGAGCTGGATACAGGTTCCTTCATTAATAAATATTAAGGGATTGAAAATGGTGGGGTGGGTATCAAACCAGGGCTAGTTACAAAGCTACAATCATTATCAGAGATCATGGTTCTGTAAAGTACAGAGTAGAGGTCAGTGGTGAGGTTTTCCATAGGGCTATTAAACAGGAGGGTGGAGTGGTAACCATCACAATGGCAAGTATACACAAGGGTGAGCCCAGTTCTGAAATAATCATAAACAAAGGTAAATTCAGTCTAGAATTACCATCACAATAGTAAGTATACACAAGGGAGAGGCTCAGTTTTGAGTAACCATAAACAGGGATGAAACCTGTTTAGAATGACCGTCATAATAGCAGGTTTAGGCTAAATCCAGCCAGTTTCAGGGATTTCAGATATTTTTTGAATTTGGTAATTGTATTGATGTAAGAGAATGTCTTTGTTCCTAGGGGAGAAATATTGAAATATATAGGGGTGAAGGTTATGATGTCTATTTAATCTCAACTGGTTTCATAAATATAAAAAATAATATATGTACATGAGAGAAATCATGTAAATGTGACCAAATGTTAACAATCAGTGAATCTGGGTGAATGGTATACGGGTATTCATTGTGGTATATGTGCAAATTCTCTATAGATTTTAATATTTTTAAACACCAAGTTAGAGGGGCGGTTAGAAAAAGATAGTTTATTTATTTATTACATACAAAATAGACACATATTCCAGGACTGGTAGGTCACTCTGTCCAACAAATTTCACGGGGACAGAGGTTCCTTCCAGCTTACCACTCAGTCATCCCTTGATGTGGCCCTTTTCGTCATAAACCAAAATGGTGCTTACAGTTGTGTTCCAGGTAGCAAGGTGGAAGTTGTCTTTTAAGACAAGTTCCCAGGAGCTGCCACCTGACCCTTGTGTTTGCATCTCATTAACCGGTGCATAGTCACACAGCTAAACCTAGTATCAAGGGAATCTGGAAAATAGTCTTTATTCTAGGTAGCCATGTGCCTAGCTAAAATTAGGGTGTTCTAGTTCTATGGCAAAAGAGAGAACTTCTATCAGGGGACAAACAAATCACGAGTCTCATTTCACATCTCTCTCATCCTTAGAATCCAGCTCTGAGAAGTTTGCACGTCCCTTCCTTAGAGTCCATGAGGCAGTGCCATTCTCTCCCTCTGCCTAAAATGCTCTCCACTGCCCACCCCACCCCTTTACTGAGGGAACTCCTACTGACCCTTCCTGTCTCAGTCTAAAAGCCACTACCTGACCCTGCAGTGAGTTTCCTCTGATAAAGGTTCTCTAACTATATATGATCTTTCATGCTTTGGCTTTTCATACTTCTGTGCCCTGCACTTCTTATAACCCTAATTATTTGTAAAATTATTTGCTTAACTTCTATGCCCCTTGTTAGTTTGTAGCTCCATAAGGGCTGGGACTTGGTCTTGTCTGGTTTTCTGCAGAATTCCCAGCACTTAGCTCAGAATCTGGTGTATAGAAGGTACTCCATAAATACTTACGTGTTGGATGAATTGAACCTACTTTTCCATCTTTATCTCCCACCACTCTTCCCCCTTTCTATCCCCATGCACCCAAAATTTTAGCCAAACTGGGATACTGACCACTTCCTCATATCCCTCTGTGGCAGAGACCAAAGCTGTCTTTCCAAATCCATTCTCAGCTTCCACAGTAATCGACAGTTGGGAAGCATCTGCCCAGCAGCAGCTACATTTCCAAACTCCATCGTAGCTACATCATTATCATCAATGGAATGTTAGTGAAAGTCTTATGTGCCACTTTCAGGCCAAGATTTTAAGACAGGGCTATGTATCTTCCAGGACTTTTTCACCATCTTTCCCCATCAGTGCCCTAGGGATGGAAAGCCGTAAGATGGCTGGAACCTGGGACGTAGAATCTTATCGTGTGGAGGAGAATCACACATTGACCTAGGCACCCATCTAGGACTGCTCAGGAGCAAGAAATAAAATTCTAGTTTGAGTCACTACATTTTGGGGTTCTATTTGTTACAACACTTTAGCCCACCTGAACATACACACTTTGTATACTTTTTACATTTCCATGCCTTTGTAGCTTCTTCTGTTCAAGGAGACCTTCCTGTTGAAAATCCTTTCAATTTTCAGTACTCATGTCAAATGTCAATAGCTCTGTGAAGCCTTTTCAACCCATCCTCCTCTATGTTCCAGGCAGAATTACTCATTTTGCTTTAATTTTACTAAAGCATTTAATATGTGATATTGTAATTAGTTATCTATGTGTCTGTCTGTCCTGGCCTAAATCATGAAACATGTGAGAGCAGAGATTGAAGCTTGCATTTTTGTAACACCCTTGCCCAACACCAAGCCTGGTACATATTAGATGTTAATTAAATTTTAAGTGAATAAATAAATGAATGGCCTGATTTCAAATTAATGCTCACTCTATCAGCTGTGGACACTTGGCTAAGTCACAACCCCTCTGAGCCTCGGGCTATATATTCACAAAATATTATTGTATATGCCCCACCTAATTCATAAGAATTGTTTGTTAACAAAAATGGACTGCATATTCATCATGCGTCAGTCGCCAGGCTTGGCACTAAAGATATAATTGGTCAGCAAAAGCTACAGCCCTGCTCTCATGGGGCTTAGAGACTGATAGGGAGAGAAAAAATGGTAACCAGGCCAAAGACAAAAAAATCAGGTAGTTAAAGCACTTTATTTTATCCTAGATTCTTTTGGAAAATAGATACCTCAATACTTGGGTAAGTCCATCAATATTTCTATATTGACATTCTTATCTTGTTCTATAGTATTTCTTTCGGCCTCAAAAGCAAATGAAGTTCTGGTAAGATGGAAGCGTGCTGGTTCCTATCTTTTGGAAGAAATCTTTGAGGGAAATTTGGAAAAGGAATGTTATGAAGAAATCTGTGTTTATGAAGAAGCAAGAGAAGTATTTGAAGACGACATTAACACTGTATGTACTCCTCACGCCCATGCTATCCCCATGACCTAATGCACTTTTCTAATTATATAAACTGCTGCTGCCTTAGAGAATATAGTTGTTCTCTAAGAGAACAATGGAGATACGACACTGAATTAACCTATTTATGTACCCTATGAGATTGACACTCATAATCTTGATTTTACAGATGAGGAAATGGAGATAGAGAGATGTTAAATAATTTAGTCTGGATCACACATCCAGTGGAGTGGTGGACCCGGTATGCTAACTCAGTCTGTTTCTTCATATGAAACAAATTAAACACATTAATTAGACCTTACTCATCACACACATCAATCTGCTTGTCATCACTCTGACAGAATTTGATATTTTTAATACAGACTTGTTTCAATACATCAGATAATTTTTGAAAACACAAAAATCTCACTAGGTAATAGATGCCAAGGTAATAGTAAGAAACTTAGCCATAATCTGTAATTTGGATTAAGTATATATATTTTCCATACATGCAGCTATGTGTGTACAATAAATAATACAGATAGGAATTTGTCATTGTTAATTTTCCATCAGCTTATCAGAAGATAGTCAGATAGAGGGAAATAAGTCAGAACATGAGGGGCTGAATATTTGTAAGTATTTCAAAATAGCAAAATATTTAATAAATATTCCCAGTTTACATATAAATGTAGCAATAAAGTTGTTTCTGAATAAAATTTTGACCTGTTTCTCTACTATATTTTTAAAACGTTTAAAAATTATAGTTTCTAAAATGCCCATATATAGAGAACTCTTCTGAAATAGACAATCCTTAATATGATTAAGAAAAATTCTTGAGGCATGTGAAAGGATTAAAATTTTGAAAAGTATTTTGCCCTAAATTTCAGTTTTCAAACTTCCTGATAAAGGGAAAATAGTGATCTTAATTTACTACTTGTGACATTCAAATTGTTAGAGTCCAAGTATAATATTATGTGGGGTGGTGGGGGACGACACACAATTTCTTATGTTTTCTTTGTAGGCTTTAAGTCTAAAAACTCTAATTTTAGATACCTCCACCCAAACTACCCCTCACCCCATCACATAGACATACACACATTTAATTTTTAATTGTTTAGCTTATTTAAAAACGAAAAATTGATTGAATTTTTATATGCATATCGTGTACTTTTGAAGACAGTGAGGATTTGACTGGGATAATCATATGGGTTTTGAGTTTTCTTTACCACTAAATATCTATTTAGCTACAAAGGAATAGTTGCCCTAATCCCTTTGGCAATGAACCAATGCTCCAGAGGCAAATCCACTCATGAAAAGGATAAAACCAGTTCAGATGTCCTTAGAAAAAACTTGAGACACGTACAATGTTGATCTAGAGGCCAACTGTATAAGGCTATTAAGTAATAGAGAATACAAACCTGATCCTCTTTTTGTATTCAAGTGTCTGCCTGTTGTTCTTTCTCCTTACCCATGGCCCTGAGCCTGCCAGAAAATTAACAAAGAAGGCTCAGTTGTATCACAGTTAACCTAGGATCTGGGAATCATTTCTGCTGGTTCCCCGGGAATCAGAAGGGTGGAAATCACATATTAGGGAAGAATGGAGCCTTAATGTTTGCTTATTTTTATTCTGGGCTCAAAGAGCTTTTATGGCTTGGAGTGTGGGCTCAGCTCCGGTTTTTACACTTTTCTTCAGAGGATGTGGTCCACTGTTTTCCTGGGGGCTTTTCCAGACTTGTGCAGATAAAGTTGATGAGGGCAGAATGCCAAGTTGTCAGATTGGCTTTGATTCTTATACTCATTTCTAGACTTCGTCTCGACCTACTCTTTTGCATGAAGTGGCAGTAAGCTAGAAGAGCAGTGACCTTAGGTGCCCTCTGCCCAGCCCCCCACCTCCCAGCCCCCCCGGGGACTGAACGAGAAGGGGCTCATTTTTATGGACAAGCATTCTACTACTCTAAAAGGAGGAAAGCCTCAAGCCCCTCAGGTCCTGTTGTAGTGATGTTAACTCATCACTACGCTCCACTGCCCAGTTTATGCTACCAGTGGTCGCTTCACAACAAAGGCTTACTTAAAGAAGTCAATGAAGTCAGCATCTTTCCCTACTCCTCTGGAATAAATGGCTAACCCCCCCACCCCCACCCCGGGAAAGAGAAGATGACATTTACGAGGCTGAGGTAAAGGTGTTGGTGCCCACTGCCATAGACTGCTTGCCCGTCTTTAAATAGAATATATACACAATTGAGTAAAGTGAAAAGTACCTAGTTGATAGGTATATGGACAGTTTTACTTTGTGTTTTTTCCTTTTTTGAAAATTCTTTAGAAAAATGAACAAAATTTGCTTGAAGTGTAAATATTTTTCCAATCCTGGAGTGCAATTTTCCTTGCATCTGGGTCAGAAGCCCCTCCTGGGATCCACTACTTTCCTCCCACTGTGGCAGAGAGCTCCACCTTGACCCGCAGAGGTGGGAGGAATCTGGCCTCTTTCCGGCTTCTGATCCACCCCAAAAATCCCAGGGAGTGTTCTAGGTGAAGGAGCAATCTGTCTGGGCTGCTCGGGGCCGTTAGGTGGCGTTAGGAGGATGTGCAGCCCAGAAGTTTCCAAAATAGTATACTTACATTCTGACAAGCAGAAAAAAGCTTGTATTTATTATGCCTGGTTCTTTGAGGTGTGGAAGGGGTCGGAGTTGAGGGAACTAGCACGGAGAGCCTAGGATAAAGGAAAGAAGCATCTTTCCCTCCCATTCTTCATTTGGCCTGGGAAATGAAAAGAGAGAGGGTGTCGAGTCTGGAGCTCATACTGACCAGCTCCATGAGGCCTTTGCATACACCTTTGCACAGGGAGGTTTTCAGGTTGTAAAAAGGGGAACACAAGCACAAGGTGTAAGACTGGCTGCCTTTCTGAGAACCTGGGAAGACGTGAAAGTGACTTTCCTTTTCAGCACATGGTCACATTGGGAAAATGAAGTTGTTTTCAGGCTTGACAATGAAAATTTCAATGAAATGTGTGTGTGTGTGTATGTATATAAACACATGTTGTGTTTATATACAGACTATGGCAATGGTGTTTGTACCCACTGTCACAGACTATTTTCTTCTTTAAATAGTTTACATTAAATAGATTACATATATACAGATACTACATAACATATTGCATGTACTACATGTATTACACTGAGATATTATATATTAGGTATAGTTCAAGACTTTTACATTCTTTGTTTAGACTAATATTTTTCTATTATATATATAAGATTAGCATTTTTTAATCTTCAAGTCCATCTAGAGGAGAGAATATAGAAAAATAAATGCTCCATTTTTAACATTTTTATGTTTTAAATTTACAGAATAAATTTTGGAAATGGTATATGGGTAAGTGATTTTTTTTCATTTCTTCTTTGAGATGAGGTAAGGAAGTCAGAAGAAGAAATGTTAACAACTTAAGGGCAGTGGATTTCAAACTTTTTAAACTTTGATGGCTCCTGGAACCACTGGCCAGAACACCCAGGGCACTGGAACTAATCTTCACGAAGCTAGTCAGAAAGCTCCCGCACTCCCCCGGGGTCTGGGGGTCCCGCAAGTACATACTGACCAATCATCTCGAGCGGTGTTTTCCAAATATGCTCCCAGAATCTTAGAAATTCCTTGGAGCCTCTAGGGCTGCAAGAAGACTAATAGGGGTGCATGGAGTGGGGAGGAGGGGTTGATGCCAGCGCTAAGCCACAATCCCCATCTTGAAATTAGTAACAGAATAGTTTAAGCAATTATCAATCACGATGGTAATTAAGCACAGAAGAAAGGTTGAAGAAAGGGGGGACATTAAAAGGGAGCCTCATAGGGAACAAATCTGTTAATGAAAGACATTTTGGGGAAATGCATCTGGACATACAGAAAATAACATCCAGTCAGATAGGGAAAGCACCCGATAATAACCTGTGGTCTCCAGCTGTGCCCTCTAATTTCCTGTCTCCTGGAAACCTCAACATCCTTGAAGCACTGCAACCACAGGGCAGATGGTCTGAAAAGTCAAGGGATGAGTTAGTGCACCTATTTGTTGACAGAGGTAAAAACTAATGAGATGCTTGGAGACCAACTCACCCCACCCCATCACCCTGCCATAAGGTTTCCATCTCCCACCTGTTGCTCTTCTGATAGGTGGCAACCAGTGTATCTCCCAGCCCTGCTTGAACAACGGGTCGTGCCATGACAATATCCGCAGTTATACCTGCAACTGCTCCTACGGCTATGAAGGAAGGAACTGTGCATACGGTGAGACCAGGTGCTAGGCAGGTTGCTCCCAAACTGTCCAGGCCACCTCTGCTTTAGGCCACAGGTTTCCCAATACATTTGGACCTCAGGCTTTCAATCAATGCTTTCTCCTCAATCGTGACCACCCTCCTGGTGATTTAAGCTCAAGTCCCAGTGTAACCCATGTGAACCATATTTGATTTTACTCCAAGTGGAAAAAAAAGAACCATGTGAAAGCAGTCAGTCTTTGAACTGCCCTTCTACCCCACAAATACTGCCTCCCCAATATTTTGCATGTCTTAGGGACCCTTTTCCTCCCAAACCCATTCCCACCTATCTCATTCATAATGTGATTCATAATATTCATGTGAATTCCTGGGATACATTTTATCATAAGCTGGAGTGATACCAAATGTGGAGAGAAAATTTATAAGAGGGTGTGGGTAGGGCCACAAGCAGGCATTATCAGATTCAAGTTATGACAATCTGAGACTCCACTCAGTTACAAGTTAAACCATCATAAAACTAATATCCTTTATTTCTGCAACATTTGCTTAGTCAGGGTGGGGAGAAACCAATTTCCTATTAATAATCATCAGATACAGAAATAAATTGATTTTATAGTTTCAATGCCTCTGGTCAAAGAAGAGTTATTTTCTGGTAAAAAAAAATTTTTTTCCAGCTCAGACCTCTCCTATGAAGTCCAGATTTCCACTTCCAGCTGCCTTCATAATAGCTCCACTTGGAAGTGTCACAAATCTCAATCTAACATGTGCCAAAGTGATATTTGATTCTCACTCCCATACATGTTTGTTTCTTCTCCTTATCAGTAGAAAGTAATTCCATCCCCAGCCGCTCAAGCCGCCAACATGGGAGTCATGCTAGACTCCTCCCTCTCCCTTAAACCCACCCCCATTCCCTGGACAAGTCCTGAGGTTTCTACTTCCAAACTATCTATAGAACTCATGGCATCAGTCTCTACTGCCACCACACAAACCAAGCCCCTCTCTCCTGGACTTCAACAGCCTGTTTCCACCCTTCATGCTCCCAGTGTTTCCTCCCCTGTTCACATAACAGGAGGGTAATCTTTTTAGCACATAAACTAGACCATGTTAACTCCCTTACCCCAAAGTCTTCTATGGCTTCCCATTACAATGTGCAAAATATCCAAACTGTGAAGAAGGTAGGGGCCCAATCTGGCCTCTGTCTCCAACATTATCTCCGTCCACTCTCCCCTGGCTGGTGCCAGCCCTCTGGAAGGCAAGCCTTCCAATCAGCCACACAGAGCTCTTCCCACCTCAAGTGTTCACAACTCTGCTCCTTCTGCCCAGGACCCTCAGTGCACTCTCTTCCTGGATGGCTCCATGCACATTCCTGAAACATGGAAGTATGGGAAAGGCTTATGGAAAGAGCTAACATTCTCAAAAGAATGAGAGCATTTGGACTGAAAAAGCAGAGCCCCAATGCTCAAAGAGATAGTCATAAAAATGACTATCTCCATGATAACATTTCTGCAATTTTTAAAACATTTTCAGCTAAAAATGAATGTCACCGAGAGAGGACTGATGGATGCCAACACTTTTGCCATCCAGGACAGGAATCCTTTATGTGCAGTTGTGCTAAGGGGTATAAACTTGGTGAGGATCACAAATTATGCATTCCAAATGGTAAGTTCTCAAATCAGAAAAAGTAGTCTCACTCTTTCAATTCTGTCAATTTCCATTCCACATCTTCCTTTCTTCTTATACAGTAAAATTTAAAAGGCCATTTCTTCTTTCTGTAATGAAGAATAGCTATAATGCATCTGGTGGTCCCTATCTCCATGTTGGAGCAACAAAAATGACCAAAAAAGGTGCCAATTAAATTACAAGGCTTGCTCAGATTATTTTATTATCTAAGTTAAATTGTAAAGACATAGAGTAATTAATTTCACTATGTTCTATATATGTATGAATTATCACAAAATAATAAGCATTAAGGAATAATAGTTACAACTTGGAAGGCACTGACTTTTCTTCTCATTTTGTCATCACAAATGAAGAGAAGTGTGCATGTGGAATCCTGAGTCCTGAATGCATCTCAACACTGTGGGAACGCAAACAGAATCTTCAGAATTTTCCATGGCAGGTAACAGAAAATTTTTTAAAATGTGTTTGTTTTTTTTTTTCCTCTTAACTTTATTTGTACATTTAATAATCAAAAATATAAACAATTAAAAACTAAAAAGTAAACACAGATGAATAAATATATACATTTCTCCATTAAATGTAATGGATACATATAAATTTTTTTTTTGTGTGTGTGTGGATCAAACAATATGTTACACAATATATTTAGTTCATAGTAACGCATTCATACAGTATTTGTCCTTTTGTGTCTGGCTTGCTTCACTCAGCATAATGTCCTCCAGATTCATCCATGTTGCCATATGCTTTACGACTTCATTTCTTCTTACAGCTGCATAATATTCCATTGT
>JAQZBX010020548.1:0-32920 GCA_029593785.1 Cabassous unicinctus
CTTTTTTTTTTTTTTTTTGGCATAATATGGGACCCAAAATAAGTCCTCTTTTAGACCATCCTCTTCACCGGGGGTTTCTAACTAGGTTCGTGGAAACTAATCAAGCACTTCCCACTTCCTGGCCTCTCCAGGGAAGCTGAAGCTCTGATGCTTATCATTGCAGAGTGATACAATTGGCTGACTCCACCATCTCTGGAGCCGAGCTTGAGTGTCACCGGGCTGCTGGGTAAATGAGACTTCCTCAGTAGATTCACCTCTCCCCTCAGCCAGGCACAGCTTCAAACCCGCTTATCTGCTCCCCACAGTTATGAGGGGGTCCAGGCAGCCAAATCGATGGTAAAGAATCCCCTCTCTGTCTTCTGTCAGAACCCTCACTCTCTCAGAGAATGCTCCATGTCCCTGGCTTTGTGGGGTTTGGGGCTTATCCCTGGGAAGCTAGGTAAGTCAACTTCCTCAGCAGATTTACCTTCCCCTCTGCCAGGTGTTGATTCAATCCAGCTATTTTGTTTGCCCAATTTGCAAGGGGTTCCAGCCTAATCTGCAGAAAGGAAAGCCCTCTCACCCCTTCACCAGAGCCCTCCCACTCTTGGAGATCACTCCCTCTCACTGGGCCTTATCACCGGGTTGCCAGGCAGGAGTTGTGGCTCAAACCAGCCTTTTCCTTAATGTTGGGACTCAGCTGTCTGTGTTAACCACCACAGGCAGGCTTAAAACTCATGAATCTCTATCGATCAGTCCACACTATCGATCTGCCTGCAGAAAAATGTCCCAAGCTTCTCTCTCCATGCACCCACAACACAGAACCCAGGCCAGGACCCTGTCCACAGCAGCCATCCTCAGGGACCTAGGCAGTGAGTGCCATCCTAATCCAACACCACCCTGCCTCCTCCAATCCCAACATACTCTTAAGGGAGTTCCAGAAGGTGTAGAGAAGGGAAAAGAGACAGAAAGAGTATTTGAGGAAATTACGGTCAAAATTTTCCCAACTCTCATGGAAGACATGAATATATTTGTCCAGGAAGCACAACATGCTCCACTTAGAAAAAATCCAAATAGACTTACCAGAGACATACAATATTCAGAATGCCAAATGCCAAAGATAAAGAGAAAATTCTGAAAACAACAAGGGAGAAGTGAAACATCACATACAAAGTATGTCCAGTAAGACTTAGTGCAGATTTCTCTTCAGAAACCATGGAGGCAAGAAGGCAGTTGTATAATATAATTACAGTATTGCAAGAGAAAAACTGCCAGTCTAGAATTATTTCTCTTGCAAAACTGCCTTTCAAATGTGATGGTGAGTGTAATATAGTCACAGATAAACAGAAACTAAGACAGTTTGTAAATAAGAATCCAGGTATTCAGGAAACAATAAAGGGAGTTCTGCAGCCAGGAGAAATAAAAATTATTATTTAAAAAAAAAACAAACAGAGAAAGACCCTTGAAAGAGAGTGTAGCAGTGAAGAGTATCAGAAAGGCTAATCAAAAGGTTAAAAAGACAGACAAAAATAAGATATGACCTATGAAAGCCAAAGGATAAAATGATTGAAGTAAGTAATGCCTTTACAACAACATTTAAAGTTAATGGATTAAACTCCCCAAACAAAAGACATAGGCTAACAGAATGGATAAAAAGCATGGCTAATCCATATGCTGTCTGTAGGAGACTCAACTTAGACCCAAGGATAAAAATAGTCTGAAATTAAAATGTTGGGAAAAGATATTTCATGCAAACAGTAACCAAAAGAGAGCAGGAGCACCTATACAGGTGACAGACAAAACAGACTTTAAATACAAAAATTGATAAAAGGAGCAGAAGACCATTATATGTTAATAAAAATCACAATCCATCAAGAAGAAGTAACAGTCATAAATACCTATGCACCTAACCAGGGTGCCCCAAAATTAATGAGGAAGACTCTGTAGTGAAATATTTATCTTTACAGTAATAGTTGGAGATTTCACCATGCCACTCAAATCAATAAATAGTACAACTAAACAGAAGATCAACAAGGAAACAGAGGACTTGAACAATATAATAAATGAGCTGGACCTGACAGACATATACAGAACATTGCACCCCAAATAAGCAGGTAACACATTTTTCTCAAGTTCTCAGGGATCTTTCTTCAGATAAAACACATGTTGGGCCACAAAACAGCTCTCAATAAATTTGAGAAGAATGAAATTATACAAAGCACCTTCTCTGATTATAATGGAATGGAGCTGCAAATCAATAATAGGAAAGGGGGAAAGTCAGAAGTAAAAGGAGGCTAAACAGCACACTCCTAATCAGTGAGTCAAAGAATAAATTGCAAGTGAAATTAGTAGATATTTCAAGGTAAAAGGAAACACAAACAAAACTTATGGGATACAGCAAAAAATTGCTGAGAGGAAAATTTATAGTATTAAAGGCCTACATTTAAAAAGGAAGAAAGCTAAAGTCAAAGTCCTAGGTGAACATCTGGAAAAACTAGAAAAAGAAGCAAAATAAAAAAAGAGAAAAACTAGAAAAAGCAAGCAAAAAGAAAAAAATAGTAATGATTAAAGCAGAAATAAATGAAATTGAGAACAAAAAACAGTAGAGAAAATCAACAAAACCAAAAACTCGTTCTTTGAGAAGATCAATAAAATTGACAAACCCTTAGCTGGAAAATAAAGAAAAAGAGATAATATACAAATAAATAAAATCAGAAATGAGAAGGGGGACATTATGACCAACACCACAGAAATAAAAATGTCATAAGAGGATATTATGTGTAACTGTAGGCCAACAAATTAGGTAATCTAGATGAAATGGACAACTTCCTAGAAAAGAACAAACAAACCTTGCCTCTACAAGAAATCCAAAATAGAAAACTGGAAGTAAAATTCTCACTATTTGCAAATGACATGATCTTATATTTTGAAAATTCCAAAAATCTACAACAAAGCTACCAGAGCTAATAAATGAGTTCAGCAAAATGGCAGGATACAAGATCAACATGTAAAAATCATGACCCTTTCTATACACTAGTAATGAGCAATGTGAAGAAGAAATCAATTAAAAATTCCATGTACAATAGCCATTAAAAGACTCAAATATCTAGTAATTAATTTAACCAGGAATGTAAAGGATCTGTATTCAGAAAACTATGAAACACTGCTAAAAGAAATCAGAGAGGATCTAAACAAATGTGGGGACATTCCATGCTCTTGTATTGGAAGAGTAAACATCATGAAGATGTCATTCCTACCCAAACTGATTTCTAGATTCAATACAATACCAGTCAAAATTTCAGCAGCCTACTTTAAAAAATAGAAAAAGAAATTACCAAATTTATTTGGAAAGGAAAGGTGTCACAAATAGCCAAAATAAAACATTCTAACTTTCACTTCTGACCTTAAAGTGTATTATAAACTACAGTGGTCAAAACAGCATGGTACTGGCATAAGGATAGACACATTGATCAATAAATTAGAAATGAGAGTTCATAAATAAGCCCTCAACTCTATGATCAACTGATTTTTTATAAGCCTACCAAGTCCACTTTTCTGGGACAGAACAGTCTCTTCAACAAATAGTTCTGGGAGAACTGGATATCCATAACCAAAGAAAAAGAGGAGCCCTATCTCACTCCCTATGCAAAGATCAACTCAAAATGGATCCAACACCTACATGAAAGCCAGGACCATGAAATGCCTAGAAGATAATGTAGGGAAATATCTACAAGACCTTATAGTAGGTGAGGGTCTCTTACACCTTACACCCAAAGAACAAGCAACAAAATAAAAAAAAATAGATAATTGGGACCTCCCCAAAATTAAATATTTCTGCATCTCAAAGGACTTTGTAAAGAGGGCAAAAAGGCAGTCTACTCAATGGGAGAAAATACTTGGGAATTACACATCCAACAAGGGTCTAAAAATTCCTAATATATAAAGAGATCCTTCAATTCAATAATAAAAAGTCAAATGACCTGATTTTCAAAATGGGCAAAAGACCTGAAGAGACATTTTTCTATAAAAATACAAATGGTGAAAAAAACACATGAAAAGATGTTCAATATGCCTGGTGATTAGGGAAATGCAAATCAAAAATACAATGTGATATCATTTCACACCTACTAGAAGGACCACCACTAACAAAACAGAAAATTACAAATTTGGAGAGAATGCGGAGAGATAGGAATGCTTATACGCTATTGTTGGGAATAGAGTATGATACAGCCACTGTGGAAGTCTCGTGGCTCTTAAGGAATTTGGATATAAATATGCCATGCAACACAGCAATACTGCTACTATGTATATACTCAGAAGAACTGAAAGCAGTGGCACAAAGAGACATATGTACACCAATGTTCATAACGACATTATCCACAATTGTTCAAAGATGGAAACAACATAGATGTCCATCAAGTGACAAATGGATAAACAAATTGTGGCATACACACATTGAAATATTATACAGCTGCAAGAAGAAATGAAGTCATGAAGCATATGACAATGGGAATGAACCCAGAGGACATTATGTTGAGTGAAACGAGCCAGACACAAAAGGATAAATATTGTATGCTTTTGCTAATATGAAATAAATATAATGAGTAAACAAATGGAGTTAATAGCTAGAATGTAAGTCATGAGAGAATAGAATGTGGTTAGAGAATGGAAGGCTGGTGTTTAGTCTGTGCAGAATTGTGAATGTTTGGAAATGAATAGAAATTGTGAAAGCACATCATAAGAATTGTAATTAGTAGCACTAAAATATGGGTAAGACAGTGGTTTGTTTTTATTGTTTTTTTTTAGAGTAATTAAAATGCTCTATTATTTATGGGAGTGATGAATGCACAATTCTGTGATTAAACATATGCCATTAATTGTACACTTCAGGTAAATTGTATGGTTTATGAACAAAAAATAAATAGGATGGGTTGGGGAAAAACACACCAAATGTAAGGAATAGACTATAGTTAGTAGTTATTCTTTGATGATGCTCTTTCATAATTTGTTACAAATGTTTCACAGCAATGCAAGATATTGGTGGTGGGGTGATGTATGGGAGCTCTGTATGATATTATGTATGTACCTTTTCTATACACTTACTGTTTATGCATTTTCATTTCTGAGTGGCATACTTCAAATATATATGTAAAAGCCCATGAACATGCTGACTCTGAGCAAAAATAATCCAATTTGATACATGTTCCAGGAAACCAAGCTGTTTCCTGAGTTGAGCTAAATTGAATCCAAATGAGCAGTCAGACAGGACCAAATTGAATCATTAAGCTTATATTATTGTGGGTCTTAGAAAAGGACTGCCTGAACAAAGTAACCTTAATAAAATCAGCAAATAGTTCAAGACCCTGAAGAAAACCAATCTGTCTGTTTAGAGTAATTGCCCAAGGCCTATAGCAAGTACATTGATTTAGACGCAGAGGATCCCACTAACCTATGCACTGTTAATTATACTTAATATGCTTCTGATATAAGAAGAAAACTCCAGAAATTAAAAGGGGAATTGGACATGCCAAAGCCACAATTAGTAGAGATTATCCTTAAGGTTGTTTACAACTCAGAGTTCACCCAGAATAAGCAGCAAAAGAATCATGCTGCCTACAAAGCCTGCCTCAAAGGAGAAGCTCTCAGCAAAAACATCAGAGGCCCACAGACCCTGAGATAGGGAAAGCTTCCATGGAAAGCTCAGTGAAGTGTAAGAACCCCAGGACACCCCAGGAACAAAATAAGGTTCCCAACATTGCACTTACTATAAGGAGGAGGGCACTGGAAGCAGGAATGCCTGAGACTCCCTGGGAAGGGATGGCCCAGGATATCCCACTTAGTGGCCCATGTCCCATAGTTAGCAGGGGATGAAAACAACAACCTAGACTGTTGGGGCCTGGGAGAAACTTCCACTGGTCAGGAAACCATCCTGATCACACACAATGAACCTCAGGTCTCACTTCAAGTGGGTAAGAATTTAGTTGACTACTTGATGGACACTGGAAACACTTATTCAGTTTTAAACCAGAGCCTAATTAAAGAAACTAATGAATCAACCCCTATCATTGACATTTGGGGGAATAAAAAGTTTAAAAGATTTTTCAGAAACACTGCAATGTTGGATTGGAGAGACTCAGCTGACTCAATAGATTTCACTACATGCCTGAATGCCCAATTCTCCCTCTCAGACAACACTCTCCAAATTGCAAGCTTCACTTTGATTTTCACCAAATAAAATGTACATGAAGGCCCCAGGCATACAGTTCTGTGCCTTCCAAACAGTCCTGCTGAATTTAGCTGGGGACACAGAGAAGTTTGAAGAACCCAAAGAGATAAAAAAGAAACAGGTTTCAGCTGATGTATGGCCATTCTGGGGGACTCACAGAATGGCAGTTGAAGCACAGGAAGTCAAGACAAGACAGTGGCCAAAGATGACCCCACCACATCTAAAACAGAATCTACTCAGACAGGAGGTTAGACTCAGCATCCAACCCTAATCAAGAAATTTCTCAATTGTGGATTAATTAGACCCTGTCAACCAGACTTTAATTCCCTTATCTTACCATGCTTCAAACAGGTACTCAGGGAAGTAGATTTGTACAAGACTTGAGAACTATTCATCAGATAGTGGAGGATGTCTACATGTGGTGCCCAATCCCTACCTACTCTCTTTTAATATTATTAATGCATACACCTGATTCACAGTCCTGGACTTTAAAGACACTTTTGTTTGCATCCTGATAGAAATAATAAATAAATAGCAGAGACACTTTGCTTTGGAATTGGAAGATTCCAACAATGGAATGGAGCAACAGTATTGTTGGACTGTCCTGCCATGGGGTTAAGAATTCTCAGATCTTTTGGGGGCAAGCCCTATCCAGGTATATGCAGGTGGTGCAACTCTGGGAAGACTCTTCCTTCAATATGTAGATGACATAGCAAAGCACAACACGACTCAGAGGAGAACACAGTAGTAATGTTACAGAAACTAGCTGAAAAAGGATATAAGTGTCCGAAAAGAAGACTCAAGTTACACAAACTCATTTTAAGTATCTTGGTTTTAAATTATTTGAGGGACAACAGCCTTCCTGCCTAGTTGAAAGGAAACCTTATACATAGTATCAAAGCCTAAGAAGAAAAAGGAGCTCACTGGGTTTCTAGACATGGCTGGTTACTATACACTGTGGATACCTAAATTTGGGCTTATAGCTAAGGCACTATATGAAGCTCTTAAAGGAAGTGAAAAAAGAGGCCCTCATCTGGACACCAGAATGTGCACTTACTTTTAGAACCTTAAGTAAAAATTAGTTATTGCCCCAGCTCTAAGACTTCCAGACTGCACAAAAAACTTCCACTTGTTCTTAAATGAATGATAAGGCAGCACCCTGGGAGGTTTTGCTCAACCTTTGGAGGAGCACCCAACTGATAGCATACCTATAAAACAGCTAGACCCTGTATCTCAAGGCTGGCCCGCCTGTCTGCACACAGAGAGAGCTATTTGTGACCTTATTCTAGAGACAAAAAATTCACATTAAATTCTCCAGCTTACATCTATACTCCTCATGATTTAATGACAATATTTAAACAAAAAGGAGATCAATCAAACCTCTCTGCTAGACAATCCTATTGCGACTTTAAAGACTATTGAAAAACTTAACCCTGCCACCTTGCTGAAAGAGTTTGGGGTAAACCAGAACTGGTATTCTTCAAACATGACTGTGTACAGTTCCTTAAGAAAATATATTCCAGTAGACTGGGAGTGACTGATGTAACCTTAAAAATCCCTGCTCTTGAACTATTTACTAATGGAAGTAATTTTATGGACCATAGGAAGCAATGAGCAAGGTATTTGGTAATCACTCTGGAAGAAACATTGGAAGCAGGATCCCTGCCCTCTGGGAGTTCAGCTCAGAGAGCTGAATTAGTAGTCCTGGGAAGAACCCTCCAGTTAAGTGCAGGACAAAGAGCGATCATTTATACAAACTCCAGATATGCCTTTTCAGTGTTAAATACCCATGGAACCTTTTGGAAAAAGAGGAGATTACTCAATGCTACTTATAAGGACATAAAACATGTGGATATCATTCTAAAGTTGTTTCACATTTTGATGCTTCCCCTAAGAACTAGCAGTCACTCATTGCAGAGGACACCATACTTCAAAAAGCAGGGAAGCAAGCAAAACTTTTTAGCTGATAAAGCACCTAAGTTAGCTGCAAGGAGTATATAAAAAACTATTATTATACTCCTCTACCCTGAAAGATCGGACCACCAGCTAATTTCCCAGAGTTGGTGAGATCCTAACCTAAAACCATTTGGGAAACCCCAATACTGGAAAAAAGATTTAGGCAGAGAAAAGAGTGGAGATAGGGAAGCCGATGTGGCTTAAATGATTGGGCTCTCATTTTCCATATGGGAGGCCATGTGTTCAGTTCCTGGGGCCTCCTAGTGAAGGCAAACTGGCCCATGCCTACAGAGACCTGATGACCCATGCTCATGGAGAGCTGATGGCCCTTGCCTGTGGAAAATTGGAGCAGCAAGTTCACACAACAAAGGAAGGCAAGCACACACAGAGGAAACATGCAGTGAATAGACACAGAGAGCAGACAGCAAGCATGAGCAGTAAGTTGGGGAATAGATAAACAAATAACTAGGTAGATAAATAAATAAGAGTGGGCAT
Organism: Cabassous unicinctus; assembly: GCA_029593785.1. Classification (NCBI taxonomy): domain Eukaryota; kingdom Metazoa; phylum Chordata; class Mammalia; order Cingulata; family Chlamyphoridae; genus Cabassous; species Cabassous unicinctus. The sequence continues at coordinate 8,657 of JAQZBX010020548.1, forward strand.
ATACTCAAGCCACAAACAATAGCAGGTTGAAAAGAGTCCCTGGAAAAACCTTGGGAAGGCTACCACAAATTATTCAAAATTGAAAGCCTAGTGAAACCCATTACCACTTATTTCCATAGACTTATTATTGACATGAAACTGTTCCAGTGGATAAGTCATTTCCTCATAGGACCCAATCTATGCAGGATGATTCATTCAGTAAATTATCAGTGTGTAACTTGTGCTTAAATTAACCCTAAAACTCAGCCTGGAGACTTCAACAAAGGAGTACAATATAGAAGACTAGGATGAGGTGAGAACTGACAAACTGACTTTATGTAATGCCAAGAGCTGCAGAGAACTTCATGTGTTTGCTACTGTTTGTAGACACATTCACTAATGGGGTAAAAGCCTTCCCATGCCATATGGAAAAACTTGAAAAGTAGTGAGTCTTACTTAACAAAATCACTCTAAGGTTTGGACTTCCTCTTTCTATACAAAGTGACAATAGAGTGGCCTTTATTTCTAAAGTGACTAAAGATGTGCCTGGACTGTTATAGACTGGCACTTGCATTCTCCCTGAAGTCCTCAATCCACTGGGAAGACTGAGCAAATGAATCCCACTTTGAAAGAAGCCATTGCCAAGATTTGTTTAGAAAATCACCTCAAGTGGGATAAAGCCTTGCCAATTACCCAACTGAGGTTAGGGTCATGCCTGAAAGAAGACTTCAATCAGTTCCTCATGAAAAGTCTAATAGAAGACCATTTCTTAAAATTGAATAAGGGAGCCATGTAGTTCAGTAGTTGAGTGCCTGCCTCCAATGCATGAGTTCCCAGTTTCATTCCCTAGTTCCTCCTTAAAAAAAGAAACATTCCATGCAAGGGACATACACATGAGTAAGAGGTGACTGAAGGCCTGAGAAGGGGAAGGATCCAGGGAGCAGCTTTGTCTGGTGAATCAGCACTTCCCCATGTGCTGTGTGTGTGCACATGGTGAAACCCCTGATAAAACTGTGGATGGAGGTACAGACACTGATAATTATAATTATGTAAATTGATGTTCAATATAAAATTGTATGCATCAAACACAGTTTTATAATTTATTACATAGAAAAGTGTAATGGGAATTCAAAGATAAGAAATTCACCTGCATCTGGTGAGCAGATGAGTGAACTTTGCAAGACTTTGTGTAAAGAACCATGCATGGGATTTACATTTTGTTTAAGCATCCCTAGCCTAAGAAAAGAGATTTAGCTCCTCAAACTCACTAAAGGCAATTATTAGGGAGACTGTTCTCTTGGCCTTTGAATATTAAATGTCATTGTAAATATGTTTTTAAATTTTGTTCAATGTTAATAAAGTTTTCCAAATCATTAAATACTGTACAGGAGTTTTGGATTCTAAATATAGGGGATCATTTTTAAAAATTATTTGTCAGATTTCTTTTTCTGAGAAAAAAGTTGAACTTGGAAATACAATTGTGTCCATGGCCCCATATATTATTAGATATGTGGATTCTTAGTTAAAACTCAGCCCTGCTGCATCAAAACATGCATATTATTAATAGCAATGTGCCAATTAATATTTATGTAAATTGAAGTTGGATAAGTAATGCATGTGGACCGATTCTCAGTTTAATTCACATTGGAATCACCTGGTGAGATAGAAGAGATAGATGAAGAGATAGAAATACACATTTATAAAGGAAAATAAGTAGTCTAATATAATGGAAATAAATTGCAACAAAATTTTAATTATTATATTCCAGCTCAAACTCTCGGACATAATAATCACTAAAAATGAAATAGTTTTTGCTTTAGTTATGCAATTTCCATTGAGATGATCATATTTTCTGAGTAAATAAATACTTCATCTTTGGGAATTGGACACATCTCATTGGCATAAATTAGATCAGATAAAAAGATCACTAGGAAAACCAAAGTATTTCCAACCAGGGATCATCAAAGCAAAGGAAGCCAAAGGCAGAGGAAGAAATGAGAATAAAATGAGAAAGTATTGTCATCACAATGAAAAGCCAACATTATCAAAAGTCACCAGACACCAGATATATCTGATTGCAATGGATAAACTTTTCAAGGAATGTAACATTGAATTTTTGGCCCTGGGTTCCAAAATTGATTGCAGTGGTGGAGTCTGGCACGATAGACTCACCCTCACCCTCACCATTGCTGGCCCAGGAAAAACCGCTACGCAGGGATTCCTAGCCACTGGCTTTGCCCTTCTTCTTTCTGTTCTTCCACCACAGAGATCTTAGGTGGATGTTGCTCAAACAATTCCACAGACTAATTATTTGGAGCTGGGGGCATGGAGGATGGACTCTTTGGAAAAGACAATACCTAGAGAGAAGGCAGTACTAGAAATAGACAAGAAAGAGAGAGGAATGAATGGATTCCTAGAAAAAAGTAACTAAGCTCTAATAATCTTTTGTAGTATGGTGTGCTGTTTCAAAAATAGAAGTAAAAGGAAAAATCCACTAGTAAATCTCAGGACTATGTGGAAAAAATTAAAATGCAAGAGTCTTCAAAACAGTCTCACCATATACAGATAATTATTGAGACATGTTGAAGGTAGGGTATGGAAAATGTGTTTCAAACATTTAGTATGGACCATGGCTGTTAGTGACAATTTCATGAAGCTTTATCATGATCTGTAAGAAATATTGCACACGGTGTGGTGTGATGATGGAGAAAATTGGTATAAGAATTATGACTAAGTGCATAAATGATTTGTTAGTTTACAGATTCTGTTAAGAAATATATATTTACAAAAAGAGAATGTGGTGGTTTGGAGGTGAAAACATGAAATGGAAGAAATGGACTCTAGTTATAACTCAGGTTGGGATGATGTTTTCTCACACACATATTTGGTGTATTAAAATTTTAAAAACCATTTTTAAACTACTCGGTAAGATACAAACATTAAAAGAAGTATTAAATATCTATTATCACCTCAAATAAATCTTTACGTAAGAGAGGAAGAATTTTTCACATATCCAGTCAACACTACTTGGATTTGAAAGGCCTTTTTAAAAGTAAACTCTTTAAAAACAAGAGGCATCAATGATATGGGTTCATGTGGAATGCATTTCGTACATAAAATTTTGGACTACAATTTCTTCTTAATAGTTAACGATATAATATTAAACTTCTATAACATGGAGAATAATAGTGGGAAGACAACAAATGCTTCTCAGTGATTCCCTCAATTTTGAATAATCTCAATTTTAAATTGATAATTCAGAGGAGATCATTTTACATGACATCAGGAAACTTTACTGAATGGTTAGAAGGCTCCAAGTTTTGTTTCAAGGGCACCATTTCTGATTTTCTTGATATCTTTGATGTGTTCTAAAGTTCAGAGAGACTCTCATGAATGTATTCATACATAAATAGCTGCTCTTATGCCATATTCTAATTTTGGAAAAAATATTTGAAATTGAATAAGACTTATTCGTACAAAAAAGGCAGAATCCACAGATACACACACAAAAAAGCCCAGGAACTCAGAGTACACACAACCCCACAATCTTGAAACTTCTTCTATGGCTTGTGAAAGCCCCTGCCCACATCCAGGAGAAAAAAGCCACTTGTAGGGTCAAAAAGTTGGCAGAGTGACTCAACTATTCACAAGATATCATGGGGAAAAGGAATGGTTCATAAATGCCAAGGACCTAGTCCATCAGGCAGAATGTACCACCTTCCATTCTTATGCAAATGTGATCATAGCCTTCAACAATAAGGAAAATTAAAATTAAGACCAGCTTTGAGAAATAGGTAATTCTAAACCTTCATGTTTGACCCTCACTGCCATCTTTCTCTTAATATATTTTTTAGTCATGGATACCATTCATAGATGAGCATACATAAACTTGAAATGTAAAGCAAAACTTGTGACCTTAGAAAAAAGGAGCATAACAACTTACAAGGGTCCCATACACACATCTCCAGCAGGAACTTGAGTTATGATTCATTTTTTAAAACTTGGCCAGATCATCTTTCAAACAAGACTAATAACTATAATCCATGGCTCACCTTTAGTGGATATTTCTTGACTTCTGACTATTTTGAAAACAAATCTGCTTTTTTGATACATAATAAACCAATATCTCATTTATCCAAAGTAAATTCCCTGGTGTCTGGTATATTCACAGAGGTGTGCATTCATCTCTTCAATCATTATTAAACATTTTCAATATCTCTATAATAATTATAATAAAGAAAGAAAAACCAGAAGAACAAACAAGAAATTATTCACCTCTCAATCCCTTTGTTGACACTGCCATGCATAGGTATTTTTCTGGCTTTTCTTTAACAATTTTTTTTTGTTTATCTATCAGTTTTATTGATATATATCCACATACCACATCATGTGGACAAAGTGAATAATGACTGACTTTTTTAAAGCTGTTTAAAAGATATTTACAGTAAAATTACACACTGAAATGTATATTAGATTGAAAGAAAATGTAAATTTTAAAAGAGTGCAACGTTAGGTTAGATTTAATAGCATCAATGATAAGAAAGAGATAGTATGGCACAAACACTTATAAAGGAAAATAATTAGTCTGATATAATGGAAATACGTTATGACATAATCTAATTATTATATTTCAGTTCAAAGTCTTGGACATAATAATCTCTAGGAATGAAATCAATATTTGTTTTTTATGCAATTTCCATAGAGGCATTCATTCTTTCTGAGTAAAAAAATTCCTCTTTGGGAATTGTACACAACTCATTGACACAAATTACCACAGATAACAAGATCACTAGGAAATCCATAGTATTTCCAAGGAGTCATCCTCAGAGCAAAGGAAGGCAAAGGTAGAGGAAGAAATGAGAATAGAAAGAGAAAGTACTGTCTTCTCAATGAAGATCCAATATTATCAAAACACACAAGACACCAGATATGACCCATCTTAGAGCAATGGATAACCTTTTCAAGGAAGATGAAATTGAAATTTTGGCCCTGGTGTCCAAAATGGCTCCCAGTCACAGAGCCTGGAAAGATAGACTCATGGTCACCCTCACCAATTGTGACCCAGGGAAAGCGGCCATGTGGTGGTTCCTAGCAACTGGCCAGGTCTTTCTTCTTTTTGTTTCTCCCCCACAGGTATCATAGGTGGGTGTTGCCCAAACTATTCTGCAGACTAATTATTTGGATCTTGAGGGCATGGAGGATGGACTTTTTGGAAAAGACAGCACCTAGAGAGAAGACAATGCTAAAAATGGATAAGAAAGAGAGAGGAAAGAATGGAATCTTGGAGAAAAGTAACTAAGCTCTAACCATCTTTTGCAGTGTGGTATGGTGCAGGTTCAAAAATAGAAATAAAAGGAAAAAATTCAAAGTCTCAGGACTATGTGGAAAAAATTAAAACACAAGAGTCTTCAAAACAGACTCACCATATGCAACTATCAAGACATGTTGAAGTCAGCATATGGAAAGATGTGTTTCAAACATATAGTACAGACCATGGCCAGTGCTAAAAATTTCATGATATTTTATCATGATCTCTAAGAAATATGGCACCACTGTGTGGTGTGATGATGGAGGAAAGTGGTATAAGAATTCTGACCAAGTGCATAAAGGATATGTTAGTTTACAAATTCTGTTAAGAAATATATATTTACAAAAAAAGAATGTGTCAGTTTGGAGGTGAAAACATGAAATGGAATAAATGGACTCTAGTTATAACTCAGATTGGGACAATATATTCTCATGCAAATATTTGGTGTATTTAAAATTAAAAAAGCATTTTTAAAGTACTCAGTAAAATACAAATCTTAAAAGAAGGGTTAAATATCTATTATCACCTAGAATAAATCTTTACCTAAGAGAGAAAGAATTTTTCCAAAAATCCAGTCAATACTACTTGGATTTGAAAGCCTTTTTTTAAAAGTAAACTCTTTAAAAACCAAAGGCTTCAATGATATATGTTAGTCACAATGCATTTTGTACAAAATTTTTGGACTACATTTTCTTCTTAATAGTTAATGAAATAATATTAAACTACTCTAACTTTGGAAATAATAATGGGAAGACAGCAAATGCTTCTCAGTGATTCTTCCATTTTTGAATAATCCCCATTTTAAATGGATAAATCAGAGGGGATCTCTTTACTTGACTTCAGGAATCTTTACCGAATGGTTAGAAGGCTCCAGGTTTGGTTTCAAGGACACCATTTCTAATTTTCTCAATGTCTTTGATCTGTTCTGTAGTTCAGAGAAATTTTCATGCAAGTACCCATATATAAATAACAGCTCTTATGCAATATTCTAATTTTTGAAAAATTATTTGAAATAAAATCAGACTTTTTCCTACAAAGTAGAATCCACAGATATGCAAACAAAAAACCCAGGAACTCAGAGTACCAACAGCCACCCAACCTCAAATTTTCTCCTATGGCTTGTGGAATCCCTGGCCCACACTTGTAGGGTCAATAAATTGACAAAGAGGGATTCAACTATTCACATGATATCAGGAAGGAGTGGAATGGTTCATAAAATTAAATGACCTAATCCATCAGGCAGAGTGTGCCACCCACCATCTCTAGGCACAGGTGATCAAAGCCTCCAACAATGTAGAAAAACAAAATGAAGACCAGTTTAGAGAAATAAGTCATTCCAAACCTTCAGGTTTGACTCTCACCACCCTCTTTCTCTTAATATAGTTTTTAATGATAGATATCATTCATACATGAGCATACATAAACTTGAACTGTAGAGCAAAACTTGTGACCTTAAAAAATAAAGGGCATAACACCTTACATGGGTCCCATACACATGTCTCCAGCAGGAACTTGAAGTGTTCATTTTTTAAAACTTGGTCAAAGCCTCTTTCAAACATGACTAATAACTGAAATCCATAATTCAGCTTTGGTGTACATTTCTTGGCATAGCCACTATTTTTAAAACAATCTGGAAGATAGTGTCAGTTTAGGAGGCTACTCACTGACTTGCTTTCTGAGGATGGCTGATTGGGAACAGGGTCCTGCCCGGGGGCCTGTGTTGTGGGTATATGTTGTCAGATCCTTGGGGACATCTATCTGGAGGCAGCTTGACATTGTGGATTGCTTGGTAGAGATTTGTGAGTTTTAACCCTGCCTGAGGTGGTTAACATGGACAGCTGGGCCCCACACTCTGGAAAAAAGGCTGGTTTGAGCCATGACTCTCGCTGCAATCCAGTGAGAGGAAGCATTCTCCAGGAGTGGGATGGTTCTGTCAAAGGGTTGAGAGGGGTTTCCTTTCTGTGGATTTGGCTGCCTGGGCCCCCTCATAGCTTTGGGGAGCAGATAAGCCAGCTTGAAGCAACACCAGGCTGAGGGGAGGGGTGAATCTACTGAGGAAGCCTGATTTACCCAGCAGCCCAGTGACACTGAGGCTTGGCTCCAGAGGGGGTGGAATCAGCCAATTTTATCATTCTGCACCTGCAAGCATCAGAACTTCAGCTCCCTGGGGAGGTCAGGGAGTGGGAAGTGCTTTATTAGTTTCCACAAACCTAGTTAAGGTCACATGATGAAGGGGGTGGTCTAGAAAAGGACTTCTTCTGGGTCCCTTATTTCACCAAAAAAAAAAAAAAATAGAAGTCACTTTAAAAAATAAAAAAATGAATTTTTCTTTTTAATTTAGTTTAGTAGCTAAAATCTGCCTCAAAATCTGCATATAGAACCTTGCAGGGCAATTGATAAACACAGGCAGGTTGAGAGGGTCCACAAGGGCCAAGAAGGAATACTGTTCTTCCTTAGATTTGATTGAATGCATGCATGTGTGGTTGGTTTTTCTGTTTATTTGCTGTCTTTTGCTGTTCTTTCCTCTTTTCTGCCCCCTTCTTTTTTCTTTCTTTGTTTATTCTTTTCTTTTCTTTTTTTTCTTCTTTAAATTAGGTGCTGGTAGCTTGTCTCTTCTCTGCTGTGCTTCATTTTCAGTGATTTCTCATTCTCTGTTTATATTGATTTTGTCTCCCAAGCTATCTCTTTTCCTTCCATCATCTTTCTGCCCTCTGCTTTCTGTTGTGGTTCTTACATAACACGTTTTTTCATTAGCCTACAACATAAGGGTCAAAATTTCTATTCTATCTGTTCTGTTTTCCTCTTATTATGATTAATATTAACTTTTTTTCTTTCAGCCCTTTCTTTACACTTTCTCTTCCACCACATCATTCTATCCTTCTAAATCATTATATATATATATTAATTTATTTAGTTCCCCAGTCCATTGTAGGCACTCCACTTTTTTCCCTATTACTCTACACTGTCTACATGAGTTAAATATTCATTTCATTAAGTCTTATACAGCCCCTCTTCTAACTTTAATCAATATTACTATTAAACTTCTTCCGTTCTCACATCTTTTGATTCCCCTGGCCATAATCTTTTGCCTTCAAGGGAACATTGAAAGAAGCAGGGAAATAAGAAGAAAAAGTGTCAAAGAGAAAACTTAACACACACACAGAATCACCAGCTAAATAAAACTATAGATCAGAGAGAGAAGCTAATCAACTGAAGAAACCCATCAAGATAAAATGATAACTAGAGGGCAATAAAAAATTACAAACCACACTGAGAAACAGGAAGACATGGAGAGTCAAAAAAACAAACTGAAAACCAGAAAGAGATGCAGAACATCGAACAAATAATCAAAGCTTTCCAAACACATATCATGGACCAAGTTAATGAAGTGAAGGGAGAGTTTAAGACATGAAGAAGACACTGGGAGAACATACTGAAGAAATTGTAAACATACATAAAAAGATAACTGATATGATGGTGATGAATGGCACAATACAAGTAATACAAAAGATGCAGAATTCACATAACAGCAGATTTGAAAAGGCAGAAGAAAGAATTAGTGATGTGGAAGACAAAACATATGAAATCAAAAGACAGTAGAACAGATAGACAAAAAAATAGAAAAAATCCAGCAAGGGCTCAGGGATTTAACCAACACAAAACACACAAACACACACATTATTGGCATCCCAGAAGAAGAAGAGAAGGGAAAGGGAACAGAAGAAATGGTGAAGGGAATAATGGCTGAAAACTTCCAAACCCTATTGAGAGAAATGGATGTGCAGGTCCAGGAAGCACAGTGCACCATAAACAGTATAAATCCCAAAAGGCCAACTCCAAGAAATATACTTGTCAAAGTGTCCAATGCTAAAGACAAAGAGAAAATACTCAAGGCAGAAAGATAAAAGAGAACCATCACCTACAAGGGAACCACAATAAGATTAAGTGCTGATTTCTCATCTGAAAACATGGAGGCAAGAAGACAGTTGTATGACATAGCCAATGTACTAAAAGAAAAAAATTCCACCGATGAATTCTCTATCCAGCAAAAGTGGCATTCAAAAATGATGAAGAGTTCAAAATATTCACAGATAAACAGAAATTAAGTGAGTATGCCAATAAGAAACCTGCACTTCAAGAAACACTAAAGGAAGTTCTACAAGTTGAAAGGAAAAAACAAGGGAGAGAGAGTTGGAGGACAGTTTAAAAACAACTAAAACACAAAAACAGAAACAAAACAAAATATGACATACATTAATCCAAAGAAAATATGGCTGAAGTAAGAAACTCATTGTGACTAATAACACTGAATGTTACTGGATTAAATTCACCACTCAAGAGACATAGATTGGTAGAATGGATAAGGGAATATGATCCATCTATATGCTGTCTACAAGAAATCCACTTTCGATCCAGGGATACAAGGAGACTAAATGTGAATGCCTGGAAAACAATTTTACAAGCTAACAATAGCTAAAAAAGGGCAGGAGTAGATATTATAATATCAGACAAAATAGATTTAAATGCAAAACTATTGTAAGAGACAAAGATGACCACTATATATTAGTAAAAGCGGTAATCTCTCAAGAAGAGAGAACAATCGTAAACATTTATACACCTAATTGGGGTGCCTCAAAATACATGAGGCAAACTCTGAAAAAAATAAGTGGAGAAATAAACGCCACTACAATTATAGTGGGGAACTTTAATACACCATTATCATCATTAGACAGAACATCTAGACAGAGAATCAATAAAGAAACAAAGACTCTGAACAGCACATTAGAGGACCTGGACTTAATAGACATATACAGAACACAACAAACAAATACAGCAGGATTTACATTCTTCTCGAGTGCACATGGATCATACTCCAAGATAGACCACATGCTAGGCCACAGAACAACTCTCAGTGATTTCAGAAAGATTGAGATTATACAAAGTAATTTCTCTGACAACAATGGAATGAAACTGGAAATCACTAAGGGCCAGAGAAACAGATTAGGCACAAAGATATGGAAGTTAAAAAACACACTCTTAGACAAACAGTGCATCATGAAGGAAATCTCAAAAGAAATCAGTAACTACCTTGAAACTAATGAAAATGACAACACAACATATCAAAACCTATGGGATGCAGTGAAAGCTGTCCTGAGAAGGAAGTTCATAGTCATAAATACATATATTAAAAGGGAAGAAAGAGCTAAACTTGAAGACCTAACTACACATGTAGGAGGAATTAGAAAAACAACAACAAACTAAACCTAAAGGAAGTAGAAAGAAGTAAATAACAAAGATTAGAGCAGAAGTAAATGAAATAGAGAATAAGAAAGCACTAGAAAAAATAAGCAAAATCAAATGCTGGTCCTTCAAGATTAATAAAATTGACAAACCACAAACCCTTAACCAGACAACAAAAGAAAAAGAGAGAACAGATGAAAATACACAAAATAAGGAATAAGCAAAGGGATATCACTACTGACCCACAGAAATAAAGAGTACCATAAGAGGATACTTTGAAAAATTATATGTCAACAAGAATGATAATTTAGAGGAAATGGTCAAGTTTTTAGAAACTCACAAACAGCCTACATTGATGAAAGAAAAAATTGATGAACTCAACAGTCCAATTACACATAAAGATATAAACTCAGCCATCAAAAACCTCCAAACTAAGAAGAGCAGAGGACCAGGAGAATTCACAGCTGAATTCTACCAAACATACCGGAAAGAGCTAAGACCAATTTTGCTTCAGCTGTTCCAAAAAACAGAAGTAGAAGGAATATTGCCTAACTCATTCTAGGATGCCAACATTATTGAATACCAAAACCAAACAAAGATACCACAAGAAAGGAAAATTACAGACCAATTTCTCTAATGAACCTAGATATGAAAATCCCCAACAAAATACTTGGTAATCACATTCAACAACATATCAAAAGGATTATACACCATGACCAAGTGGGTTTCATCCCAGGTGTGCAAGGATGGTTCAATATAAGAAAATCAAACAATGTAATACACCACATAAACAGATTGAAAGAAAAAAGTCACATGATTATCTCTATAGATGCAGAGAAAGCATTCGACAAAACACAGCACTCTTTCCTGATAAAAGCACTGCAAAAGGTAGGAATAGATGGAAACTATCTGAATATGATAAAGGGTATATATGAAAAACCCAAAGCTAACATCATCTTCAAAGGTGAAATTATAAAAGCCTTCCCTCTGAGTTTGGGAACAAGACAAGGATGCCCACTATCACCACTCATATTAAACATAATCTTAGAAGTACTTGCTTGAGTGCTGAGGTAAGAAAAAGATATAAAAGGCATCCAAATTGGAAAAGAAGTAAAAATTTCATTATTTTCTGAAGACATGATCCTGCACGTAGAAAGCCCTGAGAAATCTACAACAAAGCTTCTAGAACTTATAAAGGAGTTCAATAATGTTGCGGGCTATAAGATCAATGCTAAAAAATCAGTAGCATTTCTTTACACCAATAATGAGCAATCTGAGGGGGAAATTAAGAGAAAAATATCATTTACAGTAGTAACTAAAAGAATCAAATAGCTAGGAATAAATTTAACTAAACATGTAAAGGACTTATATACAGAAAACTACACAACCCTGTTAAAGGACATCAAAGAGGACTTAAATAAATGGAAAAATATTCCCTGTTCATGGATAGGAAGACTAAACATCATCAAGATGTCTATCCTGCCCAAACTAATCTACAGATTTAATGCAATCCCAATAAAAATCAACACTGTATTTTTTAAGGAACTGGAAAAATTAACTACAAAATACATTTGGAAAGGTAAGAGTCCCTGAATTGCCAAAGACATATTGAAAAAGAAAAATGAAGTAGGAGGTATCACATTACTTGACTTGAAATCATTCTGCAAAGCTACAGTGCTCAAAACTGCATGGTATTGGAACAAGGATAGACATACTGACCAATGGAACCAAATGAGAGTTCTGATATAGATCTTCACATACACAGTCATTTGATATTTGAAAAGGCCACCAAGCCCACTCAGTTGGGAGAGAATGGCCTCTTTAACAAGTGGTGCTTGGAGAACTGGATATCCATATCCAAAAGAATGAGAGAGGAATACCATCTCACACTTTATATGAAAATAAACTGAAGAAAGATCAAAGATCTATACATAAGAGCCCAAACCATAAAGACCTTGAAAGATAATGTAGGGAAGCATCTACAGCACCTTGTAATAAGAAAAACGGTTTCATGAATTTCACACCCAAAACATGAGCAGCAAGAGAAAAAACAGATAAATGGGATCTCCTCAAAATTAAAAACTTCTGCACCTCAAAGGACGTTATTAAGAAAATTAAAATGCAGCCTACCCAATGTGAGAACATATTTGGCAACCATATATCTGATAGGAGCCTAATATCTTGCATATAAAGAAATCCTACACCTCAAAAATATAAAGGAAAAGAACCTTTTTTAAAAATGGGCGAGTGATCTGAAAAGACACTTCTCCAAGGATGAAATACAAATGGCTAGAAAGCTTATGATAAAATGCTTGACATCACTAGCTATTCTGAAAATGCAAATCAAAACAACAATGAGATGCCATCTTACACTCATCAGAATGGCAGCTATTAAAAAACAACAGACTATAAATGTTGGAGAGGATATGGATCAATAGGAACACTCATCCTCTGCTTGTGTGATTGTGGAATGGTCCAGCCAATCTGGAGGACAGTTTGGTGCTTCCTCAGAAAACTAACAATATATCTTCCATATGATTCAGCAATTTCACTGCAGGGTATATACCCAGAAGTACTGAAAGCAAAGACACAAACAGATATATGTACACCAATGTTCATAGCGGCATTGTTCACTATTACCAAAAGTTGGAATCATCTCCAGTGCCCATCAAGAGATGAATGGATAAACAAAAGGTGGTACATATATACATTGGAATATTACTCAGTTGTAAGAAGGAATAAAGTGCTAACACATGGAATTACATGGATGAATCCTGAAGACCTTATGTTGAGTGAAGCAAGCCAGGCTTTGAAGGATGAACATTATATGTCCTCACTGATTTGAATTGAGGAAAGTGAGCAGTTTCTGAAAACCATTGTCTGAATGATATGTTAACAAGGGAGAGAAAGAGAAGAGAAGGTTGTGAGCCATCACCCATATAGACAGAATCTATGGTAAAGTGATAGAGTATAGTTGAATATTGAAGGATAGTACAGGTGGGTAGTGATATTACTGGGTTTGGTGGTGCAGGGTTGACTGGTGGGTAGATTAGGAAGGGCAGGTTTGAATACCTAGGATACTGGGGGGAAAGATGGGAGCAGGACTAGGTGAACATGGAATTTGTGGGTATGATGTTGAAAGTAGAGGAGTGGTAATGCTCTTATGACAATATGACAAGATAGAGTCACTGGTTTAGGATATAGGTTGGGGGGGGCATTCAAAACAGGTTGCATTTGGAGTACATTCTGAGGAGTGTGCGAGTGTTCATCCTGTCATAATTTGTTGTGTTGGGGAATGGAGACCCACATGATGAGTGGGAAGGAGATGGACCCCCATCTTTGGGAGGGCCGATACACCCAGAAACAGACAGATGGGTGTCTCTTAGGAACAAGGGTGGATCCTAATAGGGGAGGATAATCAATGTGTCAAGACCTCTTGTTGCATGTAACTATGAATCTTGTCATCCAATGAGTCAAGACAGGGTAGTGTCATGTGCCCCAGGGGGAATGGGATGAAGGAACAAAAAAGATCAAATGGGTTATTTAGTGGTCATTGGAAATATTTTTCATTACCTTAAAGTAATGGACACCGGACATGGTAAATATCATCAAAAATTATTCAACTATACCATCTAAATTGTACCCTATACTGTAAACCATTGGCAATGTTTAGTATTTATGTTTCACTATCTGTATAAAAGTTATAACAATGCTACAATCCACATAAAAAACGTTTTAATATGGGGTGAGGAAAGGGGAAGGAGGTTGGGTATATGAGAGTCTCTAGTATTCTGTGTATGACTTTGCTGTGACCTAAAATTTCTTTGAAAATTAAATGAAAATTTGGGAGACACTGGGAAGTGAGGGGGGAAAGTGCTATGGTACAGACTGGACACCTGATATTGCAGTGATAAAAGGAAAAAATAATATATTTTTTAAATTTTTTTGTTTTTTCCCATTTTTTTAATGTCCCAATCATTTTATTTTATTTTATTTTTAGGTTTTTTTTTTTCTGAGTTTCCATGTATTTTATCTCTTACATTTAAGCTTATGATTATTATTTCATTTTCCTATTAATTGTATTTGGCTATTATATGGTCTTCATCTTCAAGAATGGTTTAGATCACAGAAGGATTGCAATGGGGGCAGCAGAGGATCATTGTAGAGGTGTGACAGGGATGGGGGTTTCATGGAGGGAAGTTCACCTGAATATACGTGAAAGATATATAAAAATGTTCAAAGGATCAGGAGGTGGGGCATGGTCACAGTGGGTAGACAATCACTCAATAAATGAGGGAATGCTGGATTCCCAGCCTGAAAAGCTCTCCCACCTTCTCCAAGGGAGCAGCAGCAATCCCCTGAGTGCAGGGGTAGTGTCTGGCAAGGGAGGATGGTCCACTGGTCGGTTCTTGTTATTGAAGACTAGCCTTATGATTCTTTGCTCTTGTAATTGAAACTTAGCCTACTGTTATGGGGTACCTAAGGGTTGCCCCCTTAGAGCCTCCTTGCTGCTCAAATGTGGCCTCTCTCTAAACCAAACTCAGTATATAAATGCATTATCTTCCCCCCAGCATGGGACATGACTCCTGGTAATGAGCCTCCCTGGCAATGAGGGATTAATAGCAAGTACCAGCTGGTAATATGACTGGAAAAAACTTTGAATAAATTGGGGAATAGGTAAAGACAAATGAGTTCATGTGGCTAAGAGACTTCAAAGAGAGTCAGGAGGTCATCCCAGAGGTAATGCTTATGCACACTTCAGTAGGATCTCATAGAACACCGAAGTGGATATCACCCCACACAGAGCGGTGAAGTGGAGCCAGTGGCCACTGGATGCTTTTGGGGTAGGGAAGGGAAAAGCAGTTGTAATACAGGGGATTTTTCAGAACCTGGGATTTATCCTGAGTGACATTACAATGACAGATATAGGCCATTTTACATCAGCATATAACATGCAGAACTGTGTGGGAGAGAGGGTGGTCTACAATGTGAACTATGGTCCATACTTAGTGGCAAAGCCCCAGGATGTGTATATCCATTGCAGGTGATGTGCCACACTAATGAATGATGTTTATGTGGGATGTTATGGGAGGTGTGGGAGCTGGGGAACATGAGAATCCCTGTAATTTTTGTGTAATATTTATGTAATCAAAGCATCTTTAAAAAATATATATCTATATATCTATATATCTATATAAACTCTATCATTGCTTTAACATAACTAATTTTTTTTATTTGCTGAAATTAAATACAAGTAGGAATATAATGTTATGACTTCAATTTTTGGACATAATCTTGTCAGAATCAATAGGCCAACAATACTTAATGGTTGTGAATCTAGGTAAGTTTCTGTGCCCTTTCTCTCATCTAAGAATGTGAAGAAGAGTAATACTTATGGTATAATGTTTTCATCTGGATAAAGGTGCTAATAAAGGGAAGTATTCATTTAAAAAAAATGATTTTTTGATACATATTAAACCAATATCCTATTTATCCGAAGTGTACATTCCCTGGTGTTTGGTATATTCACAGAGGTGTGCATTCATCTCGTCAATTTTTATTAAACATTTTCAATATCTCTAAATAAGTAATAATAAAGAAAAAACACCAGACAAAGTAGCAATTATTCACCTCTCAATCACTTTGTTTCCCCCATTGTGCAAAGGTGTTATTCTGACTTTCCTTGAACAAATTTTTTTTGTTTATCTACATTTTATTTGTAGATGTACACATACCACATTATGTGGAAAAAGCAAATAATGAATGGTTTTTTTAAACTGTTGAAAAGATCTTTATTCTAAAATTATAAACTGTAATGGATATTAGATTGAAATAAAATGTAAATTTTAAAAGTGAGTGTAATGTTAGGCTAGGTTTAATATCATCAGTGATAAGAAACAGATAGTATGGCACAAACACTTATAAAGGAAAATAATTAGTCTAATATAATGGAAATAAATTGTAACAAAAATTCTAATTATTATATTCCAGCTCACAATCTCAGAGTTAGTAATCACTAAGTATGAAATAAATTTTTGTTTTAGTTATGCAATTTCCATTGAGGCGTTCATAATTTCTGCGTAAAAAATTTCCTCTTTGTGAATTGCACACATCTCATTGGCATAAATTACCACAGATAACAAGGTCACTAGGAAAACCATAATATTTCCAACCAGCAATCCTCAGAGCAAAGAAAACCAAGGGTAGAGGAAGAAATGAGAATAGTATAAGAAAGTATTGTCATCTCAATGAAGAGCGAACATTATCAAAATTCACTAGACACCAGATACATCCCAGCTTAGTGCAATGGATAACCTTTTCAAGGAACATGACTTTGAACTTTTGGTCTTTGGTTCCAAAATGGGTCCCAGAGGTGGAGGTTGGCAGGATAGAATCAAAGTCACCCTTGCCATTGCCAGCCCATGAAAAACGGCCACACAGGTGTTCCTAGCCACCGGCCTGGCCTGTCTTCTTTCCCCTCCTCCAACGCAGGGATCATAGGTGGGTGTTGCCCAAACAATTCCACAGATTAATTACTTGGAGCTCGGGGACATGGAGAATGGGATCTTTGGAAAGACAGCATCCAGCGAGAAGGCACTGCTAAAACTAGACAAGAAAGATAGAGGAAATAATGGAATCCTAGAGAAAAGTAACTAAGCTCTAATTCTCTTTGGCAGTGTGGTGCGGGGCTGGTTCAAAAATAGAAGTAAAATGAAAAATCCACTTGTTAAACTCAGGCCGATGTGGAAAAATTAAACCATAAGAGTCTTCAAAGCAGACACACCATATATATACAAGTATCAAGAAATGTTGAATGCAGAGTATGGAAAATGTGTTCCAAACCTATTGTATGGACCATGACTGGTTGTAACAATTTCATGATATTTTGTCACTATCTATAAGAAATATTGTACCACGGTGTCACGTGATGATGGAGGAAAATGGTATCAAAATTCTGACAAATACATAAATGTTTGTTAGTTCACAGATTCTGTTGGAAAAACGTCACTCACTGGGACAGGGAGACTGATGATTGCAGGCAGAAAGTTTATTTGGAACCTCTCGCAACATAGGGTGTCTGAAGGATAGACTTCAGCCTGACCCTGGAAAAGAGGGATTTGAATTTTTACTATACTTTCCTGGGTGGGGAAATGATAGTTGGTGGGAGGGTGCCAAGCATTTGAGTAAGGTTTATGGGCCAATAGGAAACCCTAGGGGTGAAAATTTTCCCTTGTATGGCTAAAGGGTAGTGGGTTAGGGAGTTATGTTTTCTTGGAATGCTGGAGGAGCAGGTGGTGCTTTGATGCATTGATGCATTTGATGCAGGATTGGAAGGTGAGGGGTATTGTCTCAATCTGGCTACTTCCTGCTGTTTAAGGGCAGAGAAAATTTCCCTTCCACCCATTCAAGGGGATGTGGTTTCAGGTCTCACAAGTGTTGATATTGTCACTCATGAGAAGAATGTCTCCATTTATATATTCCTGAGTTGTTGACTTTATGATTTTGTGTATGAATTGGATGAGAAGCTGTAAGATACAAGACCAAAAAGAAGCAGCAGCAAAAATAATAGTAGTGGTGTTATAATGGATAAAAGGATTGATTTTAGGTTAAGGAAAAGTAAGAGAAATGGGGATAAGTATGATTGATTTCCATAGTTGTTGTCTCTGGCCTTCTGAATGATCTCTATGTTTTCTTTTGAAATTTTAAAATTTTCTTCTACCTGCCCAGTTTTGTTAAAAACAAGTTTCCTGTTGGATTAGGGACAGTGATCAGGGTTTGGGGTCATCTGTTATTGCTGTAGGGGAGACCTGCCAGCACTGACCAGGGTCACAATGGATCATTTTGCTAAATGAGGCTAATATTCCCAACTCTTTTTGATATGTTTGCGTCAGGAGGGAGAGCCAGAAGGTGGGCATTAATCATCTGGCTGCTTTCTGCTGTTATGCGGCATCGTAGGATTCAGCTACTGTTCCCTTTTGGCATTGAGATATTGTGGCCTCTGGCTCAGTGGCTGGCACTGTATTTTTGTAGCAGCAGAAGATCATGTACAGAATCATGGGTGACATCTCAGAGAGCTGTTTGGATTGCCTGAGTTATTGTATGGAAGATGTATGAACCTGCTGATATGAAGAGAATGAGAGTTATAACTTTGGCAAGGATAGGAATTAACCATGAAATTTAGGGTGGGCTGTGAGGTTATCACCTCCAGGAATCTGAGGAGAAGTAATAATAAATTTATATATTTAACATTGAGCATTAATGGTTGACAGTGAAATTACATAATTTGGTGGGCTTACACACATAGTTTTAGTGGGAATAGGAGAATTTAGATTATTGTGTTTTCATAAGTGTTTTTGAGTGATTTTTAATTTTTCATGGATTTAAGATTCCCAACCAGAGGGCTGCATAGGTCTATGGTTAAAATGATTTTATTTTCCCCCAGTTTGTATAGTTTGAGGCATAGGCAACAACAAATTATTATTACTTTCCCTTTTTGAGATGTGGGAAGGCTGGCACTTTAACTTGTAACTTTAGTGCCTGTCTTGGTCTTGCTGTTAGACTATTAACTGGGGTTAAGATTACAACCCATAATGCCAAATCACAAGAGTTCCATTGCAGTGTCTGTAGCACTGAAAGCACACTTTGCATATTCTGAGACCAGGAGGGGACTGATGTTGCAGTCGTTGGAATGAGCACAAAGGAGATCCATGGGTGATGTTTATGAGCTGCTGGTTGGTGACAGGTAGTTGTAACTGCTGGGCTAGGCTCCACAAGATCTGTTAACCATTATGTTAGCCTTTTCAGTGGAACCACTCTGCTGCTTTTTGGATCTCAATGTTATGGCTCTGAATCTTCACAAGGACATGTGCCTCAACAGTCCCAAGAGAGATGTTAGAGGAGGGGGCAGGGACAAGATAGACAGTTACCTGTCACTGCTGGCAGGTGTCCCAGATGTTCTTCCACAGATCTTTCTTCCCCTTAGAAGGCAGCCCACAACAGTTCATTTTTCCTGTATTGCACTTTGGCTTCTTGCAATTTTCACTAAAGCCCAAGGGGTATTTGTTTGGAATGTTGCCTCTGCCACAAACCCCACCCAAAGCCAATATTGGTACTGGTTACATCCAATTTACAGGGTAAGTTAAGGTTTACCACCCCTTCAATGCTTAAACTTGTGCTATTGCCCTATTAAAACAGCCTGTTGGGGGGGTTCTCATTTCTGTTTAACACATATAATGGTTTCAGTATCTGAGTTAAATTAGGGATGAAGGGTTTTCCGTTCCTCAACAATTAATTACAGCAGAGGATACAGTTTTTGTTTTACTTAACTAAACAACATTCAGGAATTCGATAGACAGCCAGGATTTTGTAGCTTATCCCAACTCTTAGCCCATCTTAGTCTTTTAAGATAAGATAACATTGTTTCAGATTCTTTTTTTAGTTCTGAAAAAAGGATTACTGGTTAACATAATATCATCAGTAGGGTTACAGCCACAGGTTTTTCCATGCAGCCAGATTCTTTACCATCAGTCTAGGACAGATGGTTGGGCTATGCACATAGCCTTTGGAAGCACTGCAAAATCCACCATTGGCCTTCTCACATGAAGATGAGTGCATGCTGGATTGATTTGCCTAAGGAGATACAAAAGAAAACCTTAGCAGGTTTTAAAACAAAGTGAAAATGACATAACTGTATATTAATTTTTTTGCAAAATACTAGCAATATTTGGGACTGCTGCAGAGAGCAGGGGTGTTACTTTAATTCATGATAATTTATTGTTATTCACTACCTCTGGCAGGCCTTAATAGACACACTTTTTCTGCAACCATAAAGCTGCTTTCCTAGAAGGTGTGGAGCAAATCAGAGGAAAATATGTTAACACATCTGCCTCTTGATTTCTAGGCAGAAAGGTTGTTTTTGTGACACATACCATTTTTAAAAAATAATTAAAATGATGATTAACAGTACTATAAACATATTTAGATTTTCAGGAATTTTATGCATGAACATTGCCCTGGCACAATTTTGATTAACAGAGGGTTAAATAATTAAGACTTTTAAATATTTTCATCCAACCTATAATATATAATGCAACCACAATACCTTATTTAGCTTGCCATATGCATTTAAGTTTTGTCTTACATACTTCCATTCTGATTTTATGAAAACTAGACATCGTATCTTAGGACAAATCACACTTTCCTGAACAAACTTATGAAATTTCATTCAGCACTCTTACAAACTTTTTACTTCTTTTAATATCCATTTAAGTTTCACATCTTTCATTTCATTCTGTGAAGAAAAACTACTTATTTCAATTTAGGTAATATCAATTTTTTGTGAAGAGATTTGCAATAATTTTATTAGTCAAGATGTACAATTTTTATCACTTTACACAAGGCAAATTTACCTTATTAGCAGTCATACTTATTATTATATGCCCTTGTTAAGTTTTGGCCATTTGAATAGAGCTCTTTTAAGAATTTTCATTTGTCAACTTAATATTACTATCTGGAAGTATTAAGATATATACTGAACAAACAAACACAAAAACAGTTAAGACACACAGACAGAAACATAAAGCTCAATAACTTGATGCATAATTTTTACTCCTTTGGTGTCCCAACCCGCGGGACAAATCAACTGAGACTCCGAGTTACCCAGCGAAGGAATGAGGCACAGACATGTGTAGGAAAATGGCTGTGCACTTTATTCTACTAACATGGCTTTTTCTTAGCTGTCCTCTGCGGCTGCTCTTCCATTGCTCCATTTGTCCCGACCCGCGGGACAATCAACTGGGGCTCAGGACCTGTGAAGAAAAGAATGGTATGGGACAAGGAGACGTGAAGAATGACAGCAAGACAGGATTCTGATCAAGCTGCAAAAGTTTATTGAAGAAGCAGGGCTTATATACTCTAAAGGAGGAGGATGTGGATTGGTGGGTTAAGGATGGGTGGTGGCCAGGGATTGGTGAGTGCTGTTGCTGGGGAGGAAGGCAGAAAACTTTTAGGCACGAAAAGAGTATACTTTTGGTGTGAACTTCTCTTAACTTCCGTGAAGAAGGCTAGCTGTTCTTTGTTCTTTGTTTCAGCCTTAGTGGCCATCTTACATATACTGATACTGCTGACAAGGTATATGATCTGAGTGCTACCGTGAAGGTCCCCAACATCTCCCCCTCCTGTCTATACTAAAAAACAGAGAGAGGATGCTGATTAGGTTTTCTTTTGGCATTAACCTGCTGGGGGAAATAGAGGCCTCAGTAGATTATAGGGGGGACTGTGCCTGTCTTAGGTCAGGACCGTGCTGAACGGCTGCTGGATCTTACCTGTCATCGGAAACCATGGCAGCAGTTGGCCAGGCCCCTGTCTTAGGTTGATCCAGTGGCTGTGCTGCAGGAAAGGAGAAGAGGAAGGGATGTTCAGTTGCCCATTATTGACTAACCAGTCCAGCGCCCAATGAGGCATATTTCTCAAGGAGCTCAAAAGTGGCCCTTTATTGTTTGGGCCCTCCTTTGCAGAGCTTTGCCTTGCACCCAGTGGTATCAACCATAGCATAAGCTAGGAGCATGTTTTTGAGTAGCATGCTGTTCCCATAGGAGGGGGTTTACATACCTTCAGGGTAAGTAGCACTCAAGTTTTCTGAATCTATATTTTGGTCAGCAAAGTGAAGTCGGTGATAATGTACTTGAATGGGTCTACTAAGGATCGCGTTAACTTGGTCTTTGATTAACTGAATGGCTTTCCTTAAAGCCCAGGGTGCAAAGTATAGTACAAGAATTAGAGTAATGAGGGGGCCTAGGATAGGTAGGAGATAAGGGAGGATTCCATTGAATCCCCAAGAGAAGCCTCCTTGGGCTTCCCATTTGCGTTTGCAGTTTGTAATCCCTTCCCTAAGCTTGTTTATAGAATCTTTAATTAAACCAGAATGGTTAGTGTAAAAACAGCATTCCTCGCCTAAGGCAGCACAAAGCCTTCCTTGTTTAAGAAAAAGGAGGTCTAATCCCCTTCTATTTTGGAGGACAACTTCTGATAGGGATGTAAGGGACTTTTCAAGGTGGGAGATGGAGGTCTCGATGCGGGCTAAGTCTTCGTCCACTGCAGCTCTTAGGTGAGAAAAACCCTGTTGTTGCATGACAAGAGAGGTGGTTCCAGTACCCAAGCCGGCGATACCTAAAATAGAGGCAATGGTGATAGCCGTAATAATTTCCCTTTTTTGTATGTTTATGGCATCAGAATGTCGTGCGTTCCAGCGGTGATAGAGGTCCTCATCACTATGGTAGAGGACATGTGGAATAAGCACTAAAACACACACGTCACCAGTTTTATAGAGGATTTCTGAGGCTACACAGGGGGTTAAACTTGAGGAAGAGCACAGCCATTTTGCCCCGACTGGGGGAATGTAATATTTAGCTGGAGAAGGGGCAGTTATACATGTACAGATCCGAGTTAAAGTGGTGGAAACATTATTGAAGGCATTACCCACACACTGTCCAGTGTTTAGAATGGACTGTATGGTGAGGCCAACTTTCTTGTCATTGTCAACTTTCTCGTCATTGTTCCAATGACACTGCTGGGGGTTGTTCTTAGAGGAAGTATTAAAGGTGGTATCAATGGCTATGGCATTGTAATAAGGGGGCTTAACAGAAAGGCATAACTAACAACTGCGAGTAAAGTTGGGTTGAGAAGCATTTAGAGAAAGAAAAGTAGCGTTAAGTAATTCTAAGAGTGGACTGTTGAAGGTAGGGTTAGAACTAGAGCTAGAGATACTCGAGTTAGAGAGAAGAAGGGTGACGTTGGGCGTAGCGGATGCCAGTGAGGCACTTGTAGGCTGAGTTGTAGCCAGGTGGACTGCAGGGGAGAAACTTGGGAGAGAAGGAGCTAAAACCTTATTCGGGCCTATGGGACCCTGGCGCGGAACTATCGCTTCCTTTTTAATAACTAGAATTGAGCCAGGATCGTAGCCATTTATGTACAGCCTAATTCCGTAAGTGTGACCAATGATCCAGGAAGGACCTGAAGGATTATTAACCGAAAGAGTGAGATCACACCTACAGTCTATGCAAAGTCGAGTGTAACGGCCAGGTGGTGAGTGGCATCCGGGTGGCGTGAACGATGCCCTAAGGAATTGGTCTTTAACTGGGGTGTGCCAACCGGTAGCTACTGTTACGCATTCCCAGTAGGCACAATAGTAATGCGTGGGCTGATTGCAGTATGTGTGCCCTGAAGTGGAGGCAGGGCAGAGGTAAATGTTTTGTGCGTCTACATAAGAGTTGCCGAATTCCCTACGCAAAAGTGAATTGCGCTCGAAGAAAGTGTTAACTCGGGCGGTAAAACTGGGGGAGATAGAACTGTTGGTTTTTAAGACCACTGAGTCCTCAAGTCTAGAAAGAGTCCATTTGAAAACACTATAGACATGCTATCAGAATTAACGGCCAAATATACATTACAAATGTGAGGATTAGAGAGATGCATTGGGCGATAGATAGTCCAAGTGTCAGGAGCACCGGCATACAACACGAGGACTCCGAAGCAAGTAGCAAGTTCACACAGGAGAAATCCAGGAGTACTGTTCAATTGCATCGATATTATCTATAATTAATCCAATGTAAAACCACCGTGTTTATAGTTCAAGTTTTGGCAGCATCTTCAACTCTAGGCTTGATGCTTCTGGAGGGTATCCACTGCTGTTCTCCTGTTTCTGTAATGATAAGAGCAAAACCTAAGCCCCCAAATTTTAC
>JAQZBX010020549.1:0-10513 GCA_029593785.1 Cabassous unicinctus
CCAAAAAAAAAAAAAAAAAGAAGAATAGGTCTCTGGTGCGTGGCAGGATCACTGAAAAAGTAGTATCTCTTTTTTTTTTTAAAGATTTATTTATTTACTTTATCCATTTTAAACCCCCCCTTCCCCATTTGCTGTTTTGTGTCCATTCGCTGGGCAATTCTCTGTGTCTGTTTCATCTCTTCTCATCCTCCTCCTCCAGTCTTCACCAGGATTCGATCCTGAAGACCTCCGATTTAGGAGAGAGGTGTTCTAGCCATCTGCGCCATCTCGGCTCCTGGTTTTCAGAGCTTTCGGAGCATCTTGTCTTGTCTCTCTCCTTTTACGTCATCATCTTGCTGCCTGGCTCCCGGAGCCTGGCGGCTCACCGGCACACACAGTCTGGCAGCCCATGAGCCTTCTATATATATTTTTTTATTTTACCGGGAGGTCCCGGGGATCGAACCCAGGTCCCTCCATATGGCAGACGGATGCCCAACCATTTGAGCCACATCCACCCCCCAAAGCAGTATCTCTTAGTGTCAGTTACTACGAGGAGCATCAGAAATAGAGAGATGCTTACTCTGCTGTCCTTTCTGCCCCTCAGGCTCCCACAGGAGCAAGCAGCAGTTCCATTCTGGGTGCCTCCTAAAGGGAATAGTCATAAAATGTAACTGACCCAGAAAAGAGAACTACTGTGGCAGAGAGGGGTCCCTTCACACAAGCAGAGACATCTGGCTAGGAAGACTTGAGGGCCCATGGTTACCAGGTTCAAGTCTCTGAACAAATGTTGGAGAAGAGGGATTGGACTTGTTTTGTGTGGCTCTAACAGCTAGAACTAGGACCACAAGTAGACGTTACAGAAAGGCAGGTTTTGTTTTTCCTTAATTAAAACCCTCCAATTATTGAGTATTTTGAAATGGATGGGCTCCTTCTGGAGGCCAAGAGCCTCTGGCTTTTGGGAATGGGGACTGGCCTAGGGAATCTCCAAGATTCTGAGACTCATAGGCTCTAGACCCATCAAGCCAGGAAAGGGACAAGAGCAATCCTCCCCCTGGGCTGAAGACAGGCCTGAAGTGGCAGCAGGTCCAGCCTCCACTCTACCTCCATGGCCAAGGTTATGAGTTAGGCCCTCAGTGCCAGTGTCTAGGGACCTTCTCGGTGGGGCTGTCTCCAGTTTGAATAAGTTATTTTCTCTCTTTAAAAGGAAAAGCTTTGGGAAAGGGAGAGGTTATGGGAGACTATTTCCATCTCGGGTGTCTATTCCAAAGCTCTGGTTTTTTGCCAGGACTTAAGCATGGTATACATAACACTGTTAAAAATAACCCCTTGATTGAACAGAAGGCGTGGGAGAAAGGGGTTAGTCAGGCAACTCTGCCAGAGGGTGGGGGAGGGGAGCAAGGAGAGGAGACTTGTACCCAAAGACCCTGGGAAGGGCCTTATTCCAGAGGAGTTGTATAGACTCAAGGAGACTGAGGCCTGGGGAAAGACTGTCCCTAACTGCTCCCTTCCAGGAAGAAATGCCCAGTAAGTGTCCCGCTCTGGGTGTGCCTGGGATATAAACAAGCTGCCAGCTTTGAAGGGTTCTCCCATGATTGGGTCTGCCATTTTTCAGATCTGATTGCCAAAGGTCAGGGAAAGAAGGCAAGGAGCAGGAAGCCAAGAAAGGTCAACAGCCTCGAAGAGGTCAAAACGACAGAGGCTAAAGGTCTACTAGATTTAGCTACTGGAAGGTTCTTGTGATTTGTGACTGCAGGCCTCCAGACTTTTCGATCCATAAATAGGCATTTAACATAAGTGGAATTATCTTATACCTACTGTTCTATAACTTGCTTTATAAAAATTTAGCAGTAAGTTGTGGAGTCATGTCAGTAACTATGGTCCAACATCACTGTTTTTCATGACTACATATTATTTCATCATATGGAGATACAATATTTACTTAATCATTCCCAACTAAGAGACACTTAGGTTGCTTCCAGTTTTTTGCTATTACAAATATGCTACAACAAACATCTTGTTACAGTAACTTGTGTGCACAGATAGGATTATTTCTTTATGTTAAATACCTAGAATACACATATTATGTTTCATGACACATTGCCTCCCTTATAATTTTGGAGAGAACGAAATATTGTTCTCTCATGATTTCCTCCAATCTCTCTGGCCATTCTTTCTCATTCTCCTTCATGATTTCTTCCTCTTGGTAATGCCTGAGGTGCTGGTATTTCCCCAGAATTCCATTCTTCTATTTTCTTCTTCTTCTTCCCAAAATTACAAACTCAAATGCCTACGAGAGCCAAGAAAGTACTGTAAATGTGTGAACTGGGCCAGAAGTGGCAGAGTTATAGCAAGTTTAGAGTGTACACACTGCCTAAAAGTATTCACATTATTTTACAACACTGTACTAGCCACAGAAAGCATATCTGCAGGTGGATTTAGCTTGTAAGCCGCCAGTTTGGAACCTGTCTACACACTTTCCTTCCACGACCTCATCCACTGTCACAGCTTCATCAGGCACTGAAAACTCCCATTTCATCATCTCTAGCTCCAACCTCTCCCCCTGTACTACTGACCCAAAACATGCAAATGGCAACTCTACAGCTCTCCTTAAGTGTCACTGAGACATCACAAAGCCATTATGCCACCACCAAATTCACGACCTCTGCCCTTTCCCCCCTTCTGCCAAAACCCAGAAATAACTGCCCTTCTTCTTGGGTTCCCTATCTCAAAGACTGACACTGCCGCTTTCTCTATCTTTGAAGTCAGAAAGGTGGGGGCCATTCAAGAGTCCTCCCTCTCCCTAGCCTTCCATATCCAGTCAGTGGTGAAATCAGTTCAGTAGGCATACGAAGCATACTGAGCATCTAATCGGTGCCGGTACTGTTAGGTGCTAGGGTTGGTAGCACCTGAATAATATGTGGTTCTTGTCCTGGAGTGGGGGCTAGATAAAAATGTCATGATGACACGTGGTGATGGAGTAAATACTAGTAAGGAAGGCTTCACAAGATGTTACAGGAGAGGAGGGACACTTTGATTCCATTTTCTAAAGGTTCCTCAAATATTCACGCTTTCAATGTCCCTCCTTCAATTCATCTTCCATTTTTGGGTCAGAGCAATCTCTCTAAAATAGCAAATCTGATCATGTTATTCTCTTGCCTAAAATCTGTCAATAATTCCCCAGGTTCTTCAGGCTAGAGTCTAAAAGCCTTAGAGTGACATGCAAGGGCTCCCATGACCTGGCCGTGGTGACTTCCCCAGCCTTGTCTTCAGCATTCTAGGATGTACACACTATGTCCCAAATGATTTACACTGGCTCTCTGAATGTCTGTGTGCCCCTCACATGCTTAGCTTATGCATCCTCTCTTCCCAGAACATCTTCCCTATCCTTTTTCAGCTGCCTAATACCTATGTAATCCTTAGGAGCTGGATAAAATATCACTGCCTTAAAGCACCCTTCTCTGACCACCCCCCCACCCCCCGCAAAAGATGGCTTCTTCCAGGTGCTCTCTGTCACACACTCTCCCAGGGTTGTAGGCTTACACTGGGGGAGGAAAAGAAATCTTTCAAGGCATCCAAGCATTTTTTCCCAGGCTGCTGACATGTCCTTACCTGGATGTCTTTGAGAGCAGGTTGCATTAAGAAAATTATGGCGGTGAGGCACAGACAATGGTTCTAGAGGAGGTCAGCAGACCGGGAAAAGGCACAGCTCCTTGGCTCTGGGCAAGTGTGGCCCCAGGAACCTATGAATATTTTAAGTCCACAGACCACATATTTTGAGGAGCTACTGACACGATCTAACCCAACCACAGACACTTGTAGCACCTCACACCTGCCCAATAAAAAATAAAAAAAGAGATAAGTTTTTGACTGAATGATTGGAAGGCAGCACTCTCCAATGAATCAATGAGAGGTCTTCTCTGGCTTTTAAATGCTAGAAGCAAGTTACTGGAATGAAGGTCAAGAGGTACTGTAAATCATAACATGATGGAAGTGAGTCCAGAAATCCACTGCAGCAGAATCCTTCTCTGACCCCTCAATTTGATTAGGTGTCTCCTTTCTGTGTCCTTGCAGCATCCTATGCTTTTATCTACCACAGCGTCAACACTCGGTATTATAATTTTTTCTATATCTGACTCCCCCTCCAGACTGAACTTCTGGAGGACAGGGATTATATATTACTCTGCAGCCTTAGCACCCAGCATGGGGTCTGACATATGAAAATGCCTGTAAGATAAATAATGGGGAATGGATGGGAAGGAAATTTAGGTAAATAGGTTTCAAGTTGAGAACTCTGGTGACAAAAAAAGGGATACATATGCAACAAATCGCTGCAATGTCAAGAAAAGTTTTCTTTCGCTATGTGGGAGACAGGAGGACACTGTCAGGGAAATGCATAGAGGCTTATTTATAAGGATATTGTTCACAGCAGTGCTGTTCATAATCGAAATTGGAAAAAACGGAGAGGAATCAGTGTGCCACATCTCTACCTGGAAGCACCACAGGCACCTGAAGCTCAGCATTTGCCCAAATGATCTCAACAGCTGTCCCTAACCCTCGCCCTTCCCCGTGTGCTCTATGTGAGGCAACGGTACCACCACCTGGCCAGGTGCCCGAGAGAGAAACTGGGGTCGGGTTCTACTCCACCAGCCACCTGCTGTTGTCATCCCTCCTCCTCTAACACGTCGCAAACTCATCTCTATCCTTCTCACAGCCTCCCGAGGTCTCCCTCCTCTAATCCCTTTTTCCCATTTCAGGCAATGGCCTTTCTAAAGCCCAAATCCAATGCTGTTCTTCCCTCCCTGCCTTGAAACCTTCACTGACTCATAAAAAAGTGCAGACTCCTCAGCGTGGCATTCAAGGCCTCCTACCACCCCAGGCCTGACACACCAGACAGGCCAAGTTGCTGGCAAGTGTCTCCTTTCCTGAGAGTGAGCACCTTTTCTAGATTCTTATTTTTTTTCATTTTACCAGTAGGTCCTGGGGATCGAACCCAGGTCCCTCCATATGGTAGACAGACACACATCCGCCTCCATACTAGATTCTTTACTCGGCTAGTTTCTAATGGTCCTTCAACATTCAGCACAGTTTCATCTTTTAGGAAACCTCACTGGACCCCACAGGTAGCTGAGGTGGCCCTTATCTGTGCTTGCACTGCTCCAGAGCTTCCTCTAGATTGCACAGCCGACCACGCCAATCTGTCTCTCTCATCCACTCATGTAAGCTCTTTGGAGGTGACTGCTTCTTATTCAGCACTGTCTCCCAGAGCTCTGCACAAGGCTTGGCAGAGAGCGGTACTTAGGGGCCTGGGAAGGGGCAGAATCTACCTAGGGTTCCTAGGCTCAGAGTGGGGCAGGCGGTCACCTTTGGCAGGGTCCCATGTGGATATACGCGGTGCCATCTGGCTGAAGGCTTGGTCCCAGCACCCACAGACGTGGAGGACTGGAGGAGGCCTTCTCCCATGCCCTGAGGACATTCTCTCCAGACTGGAGCCTCTGTAGGGGCTCCCAGGATTAAGACCACATGCTGCGCAGACATGCCCAGTTCTAGGGGGTGGACCCATGCTTAAGGATGGAGCTACGCATTCCCCAAACCATTCTTCATTTTTTATGTTCTCTGAATTGCAGAAGCAGAAATCGCTCACCCTCAGTCTGAAGCTGTTTGTGACTCGTGCAGAAGAAATGTCATCAACAGCCTTTTGTTTGGGCTTGACTTGGGTGAACATGCCAAGAAGCCTTGCTCAGAAGAGTCTTTTCAGATGTCATTTCTGCCTATAACCCAGGTCCCTGCAAAGCCATTCACCAAGCCACTCACAAGCCAGTTTCTCTGAGCCTCTCAGTGTTGCCACAGCCCACAGAGCTACTTTGTGACAGCCTCCAGCCCAGGGCAGGCCTTGCCACAGCCCCTCTCGCTGGGTGCCGGCATGTGCTGAGGGGCTCTGAGCCCCGATCCTCTTACTTTTCAACCTGACCTGAATGTCACTAAAACTCTGAGGTGAGCTGGGACCGTGACTGCATTTTTCAAACCGTTTTCCCACTGTCCAACATGGTCTCCTGCACAAGGAAGGCATTCAGTAAAAATGCTCTCAGCAAATGAACAAGCAGATGTGCAATTCCCAATTATTTGAGTTAATTGAGGGAGACCATCAAACCCGAAGTTTTGAGGGAAGAATTATCTAGAATTTAGCCTGGTCTGAGAATCATTTTAGACTCTTCCCACTGTTGATGCTGGTCGTGTTGCTACTGGGAAGGCAGCGCTGGGTGCTGGGTCCAGCAGCACAGTAGAGCTGAAAGCAGCAGTGTGCACAAGTAGATTAACATTTCCTTCCCCAAGCCAAAACCAATAGACAATTGTGGTGAGAGGAAAAAGGCAAGGAAGTGAGAGCTGTCCCCAGTTCACTCAGTCAGTAAGTGTTGACATGGGAAAATGAGACAAGGTGAAATGAGACAAGGATTAGTGGAGGACCCAGGAGGGGACTACAATACAATGCGTGAGGTGTTACAGGCAGGGACGCCCAAAGAGCTGGGAAGCCGGAAGGCTAACTCTGCCTGGGGACCCGGGGAAGAGCTTCCCAGAGGAGGTGATATCCGAGTTGGCGCTTTAAAGATGGAGAATGTAGGAGGGACATTCTGGACAGAGGGGAAGTACATATGTATCTTGGGTCTAGTTTCTTTCCCTTAGTATATTTCCTTTTTTTCCACCCTTAATAGAAAATTATTAATATATTACTACATACTACTGTCCATAGTTTGCTTTGGTTGTATTTTTTGCCAGATAGTAACATCTTGTAATATTAACATAACATTTGTTCAGTTTCAAAGAAACACAGTCTTATATATGCAATATTACCTATATTCATGTTTCACATGACGTTTCACTATGCTATACAGCCCCAGGTTACATTTTTTAGCTTTCTTCCTAGTAATATACAGGACCTTAGACTTTCCCTTTAAACCACTGTCATACCCATATAATATAGCACTGCTAGACGTGCTTTCACCTTTTCTATTCACTTCCAAAGATTAAAAACAACTTTTTTTTTTTTTTTTTAACCAATTCTGCACAGATTAAACCCCCAGCTTTCCATTCTCTAACCTCATTCTATTTTCTGGTGACCCATATTCTAAGTAGTAGTTGTAAAGGCAGAGAATTTGGGGAAGAGCATTCCAGGTTGGGGATTTAACATGTGCATGGCAAAAAGGGGTAAGAGATTAAGGTTTAACAGGAAGTGCCACCGGGGGTTAGGGCACCAGAAGGCATCAGTTCCCTGCTGCTCTGACAACTCTCTCAGGTGGCCAGAAGCCTTTTTATTAAATTACAAGTTATCAGTTGCATCCTGTGCAACTGGAGTTGCTAAAAGCCACACTTCCCGATTTAAGGAGGCATTCCTGAATCAACAACTGCCAGTCACCGGGGATTGTATGTGCAGCCTACACAAGTCCTGACAGCTCCCAGCCAAGAAACATTACAGGAAGGTCTCTATGAGAGTCGAGGCAGTCAGGGCATAAGGACAGAGCGGTGACCACCATCAACACCCTGACCGAGCACTCCTGCAGGCCAGAACCCAGGCTGCAGAGCTCTCCGTGAGATATGGATTGTTTCTCATTTTGCAGATGAGAAAGCTGAGGTTCAGCAATAATAAGCAACGTGTCCAAGGTCACACAGCTGGCAAAGAGGCAAAGCTGGGATTTAAACCCAGGTTTCCTTGATACCAAAACCCAAGCTTTTTCCACTGCCCAGACCGGGGAAGGACATCTTCCAGCAGCATTTGGCCTTTGCTAAGACAGTGTGAATGATATTTGTTGATGCTGTGAACGTGTTATGGGCCTACGCAAGGCTCCAACCACAAGGCATCACCAAGGCAATGGTGAAATCGGGTGGCAAAGATGCACGCCCCCCTTCCCCTGGCCAGCCTCGCCCCAAAGCCAAGAGATTCTGATAGACCAGTTGCCCCAGCTACAAAGCTCTCTACTTCCTGAAATCCAAGCCAACCCTCAGAAAAGGTCTGAAGTGTAGTCAGTAATCAGGCCCAATCATGGCCTGGGAAAGAAACCAACCTCCGGCTAGAAGGAACATTGTGGCTGCTGGAGCCCATGCAGCCCAGGCCCCTTCTCTACCCTCTCCTACATCCAGCTCCCAAGTCCTGCCCTGAAGAGGGCTCATGGCTGGATAAGGAAGAGGCCCACTGCTTACAGAGTGTGGCCCTGGAGGTCCAGATACAGGCTGGTCCTTCTCCCTTCCTTCAGTAAATGTTCCTCCGCCGAGTCCCTGGGTGGGTACCAGAACACAGAGGTGGATGGACCCAGACTCACCCCTTCCTCCCGAACCTGCTCCCTCCATGCAGCTGCACCCGTGCTGATGGCGCTCCTTGGCCAGACTGCAGCTCCTGGACCCTTGGTTTCCTCCCAATCAATGTGAGGGGCAGAAAAGGAATGATCTCTAAGAGAGTCAGACTAAGAGGGTCAGCAAGTTTGCTAGCCCCCCTGGAGACTGGGCTGGGTCCAGAGCCCAAGTGTCCTGGATGAGCACTCTTTCTCCACGGCCTAGAGGGCTGGGGCCTGGTTTGCTGTGCTCGGCCCTGCTGCTCTCGCACTGTTCTTCGTTCCACCCCGGGGTGACTAGGCTACAGGCAGAACTGGTTACAAGAGAGGCAGCTGCAGACTATGTTTAAAAAAGGCTTTGCTTCTGAGGAAGGATTCTTTCCATTAGGACAACCACATGGGCTCATGGGACCTAACCAAACAGGGGAGGGTGGACACAGCCCGTTATGGGGGAGGGGACCTGGCTACCAGGGGCAGCTGTGCATGCAGCAGCCTCTGGAAGGAAGAGAAAGGCCCAGGCGTATAGGCAGAGGGTCAGACGACGTCAAAACGGCCTAAGAGCAAACATGAAGCGGAGCCAAGTCCTGCCCTGAATTGTCCTTGCTGGTCCAGGGGGTGCGCATGAGGGTGGATGGGGAGATGGACAATGAGATGGAGACAGCCCCTCTCCTAACCAGTGCCTCCCTCTGCTCACAGTCACTCTTGGATGCAGGGAGAAGGGCCAGTGGGCAGAGCAGGCACAGACCAGACCTAAACTGGCCCATAGACGTGGTTTCTGAGCTTAGACACCCCTTGCTCCATTTGGGGGTCTGTTTCTTGGGGTGAACTTGGCAGCTGGCCTTGGCCCAGACATTCCCTTTTAAAAATTTTTTAGTTAGGCCCGTAATTTATTAAGGAAGGGAGGTAAGAGAAATGGGAGAAAGTAACAGATTATGGGTCCCAGGTAGAGAGGAAAGGGGCTGAAAAGAGGTAAAGAGGGCTGATTTACAAACTACAATTCCCCATTACAGATTACAAAATGCCCAGGTTTACTTGTGAGCTGTTCCAGGCAGGGGAAAAAGGCAAGGACAGGGCCGATTTTGGGGACACTCCTTGAGGGGCTGAGCAGTAGAGTAAAAGGTTTCCTCTTGCTTTTTCTCCCAACCATCTGTTTTCAAGCTGTGCGTTCTTGAGTTGTCCTGCTGCAGGAAACTTCTCCATTGTAAGCCGTTGAAACATAGGGAAGGAGAAAGCGTGTGTCTCAAGCCAGAGGAGCACAAAGATGTCACGTGGCCAGCTGTCACCAGCCCTGCTTTAGTGATGCAGTCACCATTTTGGCTTGTGTTTCCATCATCGGGTCCTAAGAGCAGAGGCCATGCTGCCCAGTACTCTCTACATGAGCCCTGAGCAGAGCGGTGGTTTCCCTCTGGCTACGTCATTGCCTGCCTGGAGTCTTTGCATGGCGTGGGGGCAGAGAACTGAATGCTCTCATGGTAGGAGGCGGGCATGGCGGGGCATCCTGTCTCCACCTGCTTCTGCCCTCTAGCTCTGGCTATTTATCTGGGGAGGCTAGTCACACCATGACCATCAGTGGATTCAGACAGAGTAAGGGGAGCAAGACAATGTCCTGAAAATGCCAGCATCTTCCTCCCTGCAGGGCTCGGCCTCTGCCCCTGGGGCTTGAGGGGTGGAGCTCAGACTTGGGCCCGCCCTCTCCCGGAGGAGCCAGCTGGCCTGGCGCCTTGCACAGCTTGGGAGAACAGCCAGGATCACGTTCTGTGCTTTCACCAGCTTTTGCTCTTCACAAGCTGAGCAGCTCCCCGTGTGGGGATCTTGTTCCTGAACCAAGAAAAGCAAAGCTGCTAATCTGACAAGATCAATCCTCAAATACCACAGGAATGCAGCCTGCCTGCCTGCCCTCCTCAGGCACTGCGCTCCGAAGCACCTCTAGGTTTCCAGCTCTCCAGCCAGAACCGGGAACTGGCTGTGCAGGGGAAGAAGATGCTCCCCACCGGTGTGTCTGATCCTGCTTCTGATGCTGTCCTTCCAGGCCCAGCTGAGGCATCACTTCACCAGAAGTCACCCAGTTCATCTCTCATCACCCCTCCCAGCCCAGGGACCTCACCTGTGCTCCCACAACCCTCTGTCCTCACCTCTTGTAGAGTACTTACTACACTTTGGATGCGTCCCTCTCCTCTCCAAGCACCATCTCCCTTAGCCCTCAGGGAGCCTGTGCT
>JAQZBX010020549.1:10613-33019 GCA_029593785.1 Cabassous unicinctus
CCCCCCCCCCCCATTTTTGCTGTTTCTGTGTCCATTCACTGGGCAATTCTGTGTCAGTTTCCTACCCTTTCTTCTCATCCTTCTCCTCCTGTCTTCACTGGGATTTGATTCTCAGAACCTCCGAAGTGGGAGAGAGGCGTCCTACCACCTGCGCCACCTTAGTTCCTGGTTTTTTGGTGCGTCTCGTCTTGGCTTTCTCTTGTGTCACTCTCCTGTTATGTCATCATCTTGCTGTGTGGATCGCGGGGCCTGGGGGGCGCACCCACGCACAGGGCCTGGAGGTTCACCGGCGCACAGGGCCTGGTGGCCCACACGCCTTCTATATTTTTCTTTATACTGGGGGTCCTGGGGATCAAACCCAGGTCCCTTATATGGTAGATGGACGCCCAACCACCCAATCCACATCCATCCCCCTAAGCCCCATTTTTAAAATTATTAAATTCAACAGACATAAATTTCCTATGAAATTGCTATAAACATTTCTAAAGCCTTACTCTTGATTTCTGAACTGATTGTGGACTGATTCATGTCACTTTTGATTCTCTAGCACACAACAGGCTTCCAAACTGATTGGTGCCCTATCTGGGCATTCCACCAAGGATTCTGTCTGGCCTCACCTGCAGGTAAAAGTTAGAGAGAGGATGAGATACAGCTCCTGGGGTCCTGACCTGGGGCAGGGGAAAAGACACACTCTGATACTATCAGAAGCAGTTAGCAGGCTGAGACTTGGCACTTCACCTGCAGCAGATGAATTTATAACCAGGAAAAGCTCAACAGGTGGGTCTACAACATTCACCTGGGCAGCAAAGTGTGGGCCACTGGACACCTGGGGAAGGAGACTTTCCCAAGAAAATACAACTTCTGGCTACCTATGGTAGACCCACCCCTGGGGGTTGGAAGGTAGAGCAAAGAGGAAGGAGAGGTGGGGTGTGTAACTCTAGGTACTAGGGGCTGAGTTCCTTGAATGGTGGAGGAAGGAGAAGGGGTGGGTGGAGACATTTAAAAGCAGAACACTCACAAAACAAAAAACAAAAAATAAAAAACAGTAAAAAAAGTAAAAGTAGAACATGGATTGGTCTTTAGAGGAGGTTGGGATACATGAGGCTGAGTAACACATGAAAAAAAAATTGATGGCAGAGAAACCAAGAGGATGCAGATGGCAATTCCTCCAGCTTCAAGCTAGAGTTTATTCAACATTCTACTGAAGAGTCTAGCCAGTATAGTAAGGCAAGAAAAAGGAATAAAAAGGATTCAGGTTGGAAAGGAAACAGAAATAAAACAGTCTGTGTGTGTGTATATATGAATTCCAAAAATAGATATTGGATTATGTTTTTAAACTGGTCTGTACCTGAGTGTGATTAAATTATGGTCAGGGCTTTGACTGGGCCACATCAATAGGATGTTAAAACACACTGCATAGCAGAGGACTTAGTTGGAGTTTTGATGTTGGAGTTTTGATGCTGGAGTTTTGAGCTGGAGCCTGTGAAATGAACACACAGGAGAAGAACACATAGGAATGTCTGTTCCTTAGACATAGCAGAAGCCCCGTGGAGAGAGAAAGCCATTTGTCTGTGAGTCTACAGCTGACCTTGTGGAGAGAAGCAAGCCTGAGCCTGGAGAGAATCGAGCCCTGGAGAGAGAGACAAAGCCTAGAGAGCCTGATGGCCTACAGCTGATATTGGAAGAAGCTAGGACTATGGAGCCTTAAGAGGTAGAGGAAGTCTGAACTTTGGCAGTCATCTTGCTCCAACACGTGGCAACAGACTTTGGTGAGGGAAGTAACTTATGCTTTATGGCCTGGTAAACTGTAAGCTTCTACCCCAAATAAATACCCTTATAAAAGCCAACAGATTTCTGGTATTTTGCATCAGCACTCCTTTGGCTAATATATACAGTTTTATTGAGATATATTCACATACCATACAATCTATCCAAAGTGTATAATCAATGGCTTTTAGTATAAGCACAATAAAACTATCTATATTAACAGAAGACATGATTGTCTATGCAGAAAATCCTAAGACTTCTACAGAAAAGCTCCATGAAGTAATAAGTGAGTTTACCGAGGACAGAGGATATAAGGTCAAAATACAAAAGTAACTGAATTTTTATAGGAAATTGAAATTTTAAAAAATACTATTTATATTAGCATAAAATATTAAATACTTGGGGATAAATTTTAACAAAATATGCAAGACCTAAAAACTCCAAAACAATCCTGAGCAAATTAAAGAAGATCTAAATAAATAAAAAGATATACATGTTCATGGTTGAGAAGACTCAAAATTATTAAGATGCCAATTCTCCCCAAATTGATCAATACAATTCCAAACAAAGTCCCAGTAAGCTTTTTGTAGAAACTGACAAACTGATTCTAAAGTCTATATGGAAATCCAAAAGTTTTAGAATAGCCAAAAACACATTTGAAAAAGAAAAACAAAGTTGTAGGACTTACCTTACCTGATTTCAGGACTTACTATAAAGCTGTAGGAATCAAAGAGTGTGATAGTGGTGCAAGGAGATATATATAGATCAAAAGAATAGAACTGAAAACCTAGAAATAGACCCACACATATATGGTCAACTGATTTTCAACAGATGTGCCAAGGTAATTCGATGGGAAAAGGATAGTCTTCAACAAATAGTTCTGGAACAATTGAACATCCATATGCAAAAAAAAATAAACCTTAACCCTTACCTTACACAAAAATTAACCCAAAATGGTTCACAGATCTAAATGAAAGCACTAAAACTGAAAAATTCTAGAAAAAAACATAGGAAAAAAACATTTTGGGTTAGGGAAAGATTTCTTAGACACACAGCAAAAGCATAAACCATAAAGGAAAAAAATTGATAAACTGGTCTTCATCAAAATTAAAGTGTCTTTTATATGAAAAGATACTTTAAAAAGTGTATTAAAAAAACAAAACACTGTATCCTTCCCTTCCCTTTCTTCCCCTTCCCCATCCCCCTCCCCTCCCCTCTCCTCCCATCCCTTTTCTTTTCTTGAAACTTCTTTTCCTTAAAGCCTTAGTGTGGAAAAGGGTCTGAAGTACTGAGATTGTCTTGTCTGTGGTCTGGAGTATGGTGAGTGAAAATACAAGCCATAGACATTAAGCAAATATTTGCACATCACCTACTTGACAACAGGTTTCTATCCAGAATATGTAAAGAACTGTTACAACTCAATAAGAAGACAAACAACCCTATTTAGAAATGGTGGGAACGTTTATGTTGTATACATGTTTCCACAATTGAAAAAAAGAGAGGGGGAGAGAGAGAGAGAGAGAGAGAGAAGAAAGAGAAGGAGAGAGAAGGCAAGAACAACTAAAGAGATAATGACAATTAAATGCAATATGTGATCCTGGACAGGATCTAATAATGGAGGGGGAAAGTCTCAAATGAACATTATTGGGACATTTGAAAAATTAGAATTAGACTGTAAGCTTTATATCAATGTTAAATTTCTTGAACTTGATAGCTACACTTAAGGTGGTTACCTAAGTAAATATCCTTGCATTAAGTGTTCAAAGAACATTATCTACTCTCAAATGTTCAGAAAATAGATTGATAAATAGATAGATGGATATGGATAGATGGATGGATGAACAGATGGACAGATAGATGGGTGGATGGATAGATGGAGATATAGAATGATACAGCAAATGTGGTAAAATGTTAAAATCAGTGGATCTGGGTAACTGGGAGAATGGTGGGTATGGTGGAGTTCTTTGAATGGGGCGTGTATTATTTTTGTAGCTGTCCTATAGATTTGAAATTATTTCAAAATAAAAAGTTTAAAGAAAAAAAAGCAAAAGATTTGCACAGATAATTCCCCAAAGAAAATGAGAGAATAGTAAATAAACATATGAACAGATACTCAACATCATTAGTCATTCAGAAAATTAAAACCACAATGAGAAATCACTACAAATGGAATAGAAGGGCCAACATTAAAAAGACAGTGGGGCAAGGGCAATGTCTAGTGAAGGAAAACAGGCCATTATGCCAGGTCCTTGATATTGATGATTGTACTTATGAAACTTTTCTTATGAAATTGAAACTTAGCCTAGCATTATATAATGCCTAAGAATTGCCTCCTGAAAGCCTCCTGTTGCTCAAATGTGGTCTCTCTCTAAGCCAAACTCAGCATATAAACACACTACCTTCCCCCACTGGCATGGGACAAGACTCCCAGGGATGAGCCTCCCTGGCACTGAGGGATTATTGCCAAGCACCAACTAGCAATGCAGCTGGAAAAAGACCTTGACCAAAAGGAGGAAATGGTAAACACAAATGAGTTTTTATGGCTAAGAGATTTCAAAGTCAGTCGGGAGGTCATTTCAGAGGTTACATTTATGTACGTTTCAGCAGGATCTCATTGACTGCCACAGTAAACAGTGCCTCAAATAGTGGGGCTCCTGAGGGCTCTAGAGATATCCAGAAACTATAAGCAGGGCAGACAGGTCAGGAATTTGGCACCCTGTCAGTAGCCCTTACTTTGGAATTTATGCTCTCCAGTGTAATAGAGTTAGACTCATTTATAGGTTCTCTACACATGGCTCTTCTGCCCCTTTTATTTGAATCCATAATTAGCACTATACTTGATTTAAAAAATGTCCCAGAGACTTAAATCTTTGGTCTGTCCATGTGCCAGTTGAGTCCTGAATTTCAGCAGAGTTGCAACATCTACTTTCCAGTTCATTGGACCCAGGACAACTGACAAGGAGATGATTATGGACAATGCCCATCCCAAGGAACAGAGAGTGTCTGCAACTGCAAGCAAGATAGCTCCATCCATCTGCCCCATGGGATCTAAGCCCCCTCTCAATTAGAAGCAGAGTGGGCATCACCTTCCCAAAATCTTCAGGATTGGGAAATGAACAATGGACTAAAGCAGACATTATTATTCTACTTTAGACTTATTATTATTCTAGCAATGGAAGAACTCTTATCATTGATGTAAAGGCAGTGGCCACCAGAGGTTCTGAGGGATGGGAGAGGGAAGAATAGGTATAATATGGAGGCATTTTCAGGACATTGGATTTGTCCTGCATGACATTGCAGTGACAGATACAGGCCATTGTATATTTTGTCATAACTTACAAAATTGTGTGGGACAAAGTGTAAACTATAATGTAAACTGTAGTCCATGGTTAGTAGCAATACTTCATTATGGGTTCATCAATTGTAACAAATGTACAACAATAATGAAGGATGCTGTTAATGTGGGAAAGTGTGGGAGGGGGAGGGAATGGGGCATATGGGAATCCCTTATATTTTTTATGTGACATTTATGTAATCTAAAGCTTCTTTTAAAAAAATTATATATAAAAAAGGCTTAAAAAAAAAGACAGTTGGCAAGGTTGTAGACCAGCTGGAACTCTTACACATTGCCGGTGGGAATACAAAATAGTACAATTACTTTGAGAAACAGTCTGGCAGTTTCTTATAAAGTTACCTATACACTTACCCTAGGGCCTAGTAATACCACTCCTAAGTATTTACCCAAGAAAAATGAACACATGTGCTCACACAAAAACCTGTACACAAATGTTTATAGTGGCTCAATTCATAATTGTCCAAAACTGGAATTAATCCAAATGTCTTTCAACTGATGACTGGATATACAAACTGTGTTATAGCCAAACAATGGAATACTACTCAGCAATAAAAAAGAACTACTGATACACAGAATGACATGGATGAATCTCAAATGCACTATACAAATTAAAGAAGCTAGACTCAAAAAGGCTACAACTATATGATTTCATTCTGGAAACACTATGGGGACAGAAAACAGATCAGTGGTATCATGGATGGGTTGGGGGAAGGAGTTAACTACAAAGGAGGACAAGGGAACTTTTTGGGAGTGATGGAATATTTTAGATCTTGATGCTTGTGGTGGTTACACAAAGGTATGCATTTGCCAAGATTCATAGAACTACATTTAAAACTGGTGATTAATACATATAAATTAAACTTCAATAAACTTGAGTTTTAATAAAATCATGATATATCTATACAATTGTATATTATAAATATGAGTTGGTCTTTATATGCTGGTAACAGAATAATCTCTAACATATACTTAAGGGTAAAAAGCAAGGTAAAGAACAATAAATACAGTACGTTCCCATCTTTGGAAGTATTGGCTGTCTCGGGGGAAGGGGTCTAGAGTAGGAAAATACCTTTTATACTATTTCAATTTTTTTCCCCCTTAGTCATGTGCTTGTATTACTTTCAATTAGAAAAACTAAAAGACACCTAAATAAGGGTCAAGAAAAACACACAGGTTGTCTGGCCCCGAAGCAGAGTTTTATGGGTCTGAGAACACTTGTGTAAGAATACAGAACGTGGTGCCATGCATTTTAGAGGTGCCCAATAAATAGCTGGGAGGAGCAAAGTATTTGTGTCAGTTCAGAAGGCAGACCCTGCATAAAGAGATCTCTATTTGAATACCAGATACTCAGCTGGCACAGGCCCTGCTTAACGCAAGGAGCTAAGCTTGGATAGCTCAAGTTAGAAAAAGAAAAGGAGCATAAAAAGCAAATACCCCAGATTTCCTTTTGGGCAAGCTATTTCTCAGCATTCCTTTGCAAGCACACTGTGTGCCCTAAACTCGGCCTTCTAAGGGATGAGAGGCAAGCCTTCCCCACAGTGAGCAGAGCCCACCCCTGGAGGTCACCCCTGGAATTCACGGCTCCCTTGGTGGTCCAAGTGCTACCTCCCCACTGCTGGAGGGTCCTGAGCAGCCCTTCCTCCACCACCACTCTAAGCCAGAGGATCCTATAAGTTTCTGAAGGAACAAAATGACCCTGACAGTCTCACTGTACTCCAGATAAGACAATCTCAGAACTTCAGACCCTTTTCTACATTAATGCTTCAGGAAAAGATAAGGTAGACAAGTAAGTAAGGCTCCTCAGTGGAATTGGTGAAAGGAACTCCTTGAGTTTGGCATAAATTTTTTTGCAGCAAGCCTGATGCCAAGGAAATCAGAAACTCCAGAATGTAAAATAGACAAAGACGGTAGGTGCTAAAACTCGGGTGGCTTCTAAAACTCCTCTTTGTTCCCTGCTTTATTTGAATACGCCTCCCTGAAGCCAGCGAGTTGGTCCCCAGCTTCCAAAAAAGTTTGGCCACCGATACTACGATGAGGAGCCTCTGTACTGGGCAGCCTTGTCTGGCTGCTTATGGATACCCAGCTTCCATGGGACAACCCACAGGTTCTACCTCCGCCCTCCCCTGCAGAGAAACAAGCTGTGCTGACAGGTGCCAAGTTTCAAGAGGCAGGACGGGGTGTAGCAAGGGCATAGCGGGGGCCTGGGGTAGGAACCAAATAAAACCAAAGTCCTTTCCAGGCACCCCGAGACTCCAGGACCCAGGAGGGAAGTTTCAGCAGATTCTAGTTTTCTCAGGAGAACATCATTTGCAATGATGGCGGGGTTTCCGACTCCTGAGTCATGGACCAGGAGTCTAGGCAGTGGAAGGAAACAGTAGCACTTACCGGGGGAAGATGGCGGTCATCAAGGCTGAAGCATAGCCGGGCTTGCAAGCTCCCTCTGAAAAGTTTGCATACTTGGTGGCCAACTCAGCAGGTCTATGGGAAGAGAAGGAAAGTCACAGCTGGCCAGGCACCGAGCAGTCAGTGGGTCATTAAGTCATGAAGAAATGTAGGAGATTTAAACCTTGGATAAAGCTTTGTTCCCTACCACAGTCCCTTTTCCACACCAAGGCTTCAGGAGAAAAGCAAAACAAAAAGGAACAGGCAGAAAAATAAGCAAGGCCCCTCAGCAGAATTTGATAAATTCACATTAGATTCTTTGCAGCTGGGCTGACACCAAGGAAATCAGGAACTCCACTGAGGCTCCCACACTGGGACACCTACAGGTGTCCAAGGAGAGAGCTGCTCAGGCTCTGGTGAAGAGGGGCACTGCCCTTTCCATCTGCACCTCATCAACCTTATTCTTTCCATACCATTCTCAGTGCCCTGGATATAGATAAAATATACATGCAGGGCTGGGCTATTAATATAACCATTAGACATTTCATGGAGGATGCTCTCCTCTCTGCTATTCTCTCTACCTGGAGTGTTCTCCCTTGTCCTTCTCCTCCTGGCTAATGCCTACTGGTCCTTCATGGAGAAGCTCAGACGTTGACTTCCCTGGGATTTCTTCCCTGACCCCTGATTGGGCCCAGTGCCTCCTCTGTGCTCCCATAGTCTCCTCTGACCCCATCAGTACCTGCCACACTGGACTGTGATGTGGTATGTCTCCCTCATTATCCTGTACCTTCCTGAGGTCAGAGTCTGATTTAACTCTGCACCCCCTGCACCTTGCACAGAGATGGGCACACAGAAGACCCCTGTAACTTTCTGAAGGAACAAGATGACCGTGACGGTCTCA
This sequence comes from Cabassous unicinctus, assembly GCA_029593785.1. Taxonomy (NCBI): domain Eukaryota; kingdom Metazoa; phylum Chordata; class Mammalia; order Cingulata; family Chlamyphoridae; genus Cabassous; species Cabassous unicinctus. The sequence continues at coordinate 19,019 of JAQZBX010020549.1, forward strand.
TTGTGCACTTGGTCTGCAGGCAAGACACGAGTTAGCAGAGTATTTCTCAAATTTGTGACTTTGTTGCTGTGTGACTATCATCGTCACCTCACATCTTTGGCCTTCAATGTCCTTATGTATTCAATGTGGGGCTGGAGTCACCAGAAAGTCTGCATCCTAGAGAACTTCACCAGGAAGAAGGGGGTCCATTCAGTGGCTGGGCGTGGTGACTGCCTGGCTAGAGGCCCTTCACCCAGGGGCACCTGAGTGAGCCCTGACTGCCGGCTCCCAGTCCCAACCTCGCCCGCCTCCACCCTTGGGCCCGCTGCCAGCGCTCTGCTGCCCGGCTGCTGGGGCCTGTGGCAAGTCTTCCCTCAGGGATGCTTTCTGAAGGGCTGGGTGGGGCGGGTGTGGGGGTATGTGTGTGGCGCCTGTACCAGAGAACCAGAAGCGGTGATGTCACTGCCTATCGTGGGTCACGGCTGATTCACCCAAGTGCCCCCGTGGGGCTAGCCCAGCGCCTCGCACAGAATAATTGCGTAACTGCTCATCAAATTTAGACAAACTCATCTGTAACCAGGTGCAATTTCTGCCAGAAATCTACATTTTTAAGCTTTCCCTACCAATGAAATTCGAAGCCTGCGATGCAAATGTAAATGCAAATGCTGAGTGACAAGTCAAGGAGATGGGCCTTTATTTGGTAGGCAAAAGAAAATCAAGGTTTTAACAAGAGAATAACAATATTTTCTTAGGTAAACAACTGTATTTTAAGAAACAAAATATAAACTGCAGTGTAATTATTGACTTTACTACCAGCTTTTGGACTAGGCACAGTCATTAAAACCTTCTAAGAGAGTGGATGTAGCTCAGTGGTTGAGCGCCTGCTTCCCATGTATGAGGTCCCGGGTTCATTGCCTGGTACCTCCTAAAAAAAAAAATTTTTTTAGATCTTTTGAATTGCTCCTTACAACAACCCTGTGAGCAGATGATCTTAATTATTAATTTACACATGAGGCTCAGAAAGCTGAGGAGATGTATTGAAGACCACACAGTAAATGGAAGCCACTGGAACTGAACCCATTTCTCTCTAACACCAGAGCAGGAGCTCTCAAAGCGAATCTCCTACCAAGGTGGAACACAATAAGTGCTATCAAGAGGAAGGCAGAGCCCAGTGATAGCACAGGAACAGTCAGTGGTCGGAGATGAGGTGGAGAAAAGGGGCGAGAAGGCCTCACAGAGCTCTTGGAAAGTACACACCCAAGCAGTGAGGCGTTTTGAATCCCTCTTATCCTGGACTCCCAAGCCCCCGGCTATCTGCTTGCCTGCCTTCTCCTCTGGGTTCTTGTGCTCTTCTGGATTCCAGAAAGTTTCACAAAGATGTTCAAAGGCAGATGGTGACCTTCGTTCTTAACACAGTGCCTTGCCGAAACAAATGTACAATGACAGACAAACATTTGTCCGTATCTTTCCTCTCTCTAGTTCATACCACCAGCTCTTGGTGAGGTGCTTTAAGAATAAGGGCTGTGGGACAGTCCGGGGTTCGGGCTCAGATCATCTATGAGGAGAAGATGGAGCACTGGCAAAAAGGAGCATGAGGAAGCCAGAACCCAGCAGGGAAGGCAGGAGATACTGGCAGTGATAGGTGGTCACCAGCTCTAAATCCCCCTCTCCCCCAATTAGAAAGCAACAGTAAACGTACAGAGCTGGGTACAGTGGGCCCCCGTCCAGTCAAGTCATTACCAAGTTAAAATGCCTTAGAAGTGGCTTTCTGACTATCCCAGCGAGAGAAGAATAGGGGGAGTGTTGGGGATTCTGAGTCATACAGCAGGCTGGGACCTCGGGGCAGTTAGCGGTCAAACCCACCAAGATTAACGGCAGCCAACACCCTCAGGCCAGAATAGTTAGTTTCTCTAAGGCACTCACTCCAAATGCCAGGAGGTCCCCACAGATGTCTGATCAAATCATTCAGCCCTTGTTCTTCTTCTCCTCTGGGGCTGGCCTTTCACTTGAGGAGCCTTCGCATTTCATCCAGTAAGAGTACCCATTGTCCTGCAAATGTGACTACCAGGCCCCTGGGGTGAAGAGTGTAAGCCACAGCACTTGCAAGAGGAAATCCAGATGCACAGACTGGAGGCCAAAAGGAGAGAGCAGACTTCCGCTCCCCTGCCTCACTCAGGAGCACCGTGCTTAAAGAACCTGGCCAAGCAATGGGTCGTAAACAGAAAGGGCATAGGATCTGGAATCAGAAACTTTCATGGAGGACCTGACAAGCTGTGTGACCTGACAGAAAATATGATTCTCCATTTCCTCATCTGCAAAAATAAAGCACTTAATTCTCAGGGATCTTGTGAGGATTTGACGGGCGAGCACCTTTGGAGGGGCTGGCTGTCCTCTAAAGTACATGTAAATGTTATGCACAAGATGAGGTGGTAGAGGCAGGCGGCCGGATCGCGGAGGCTTTGAATGCTTGGCAAACGTCTGGATTCTGCCACAAAGGAGAGCCACTGGATTATGTTGTGGGAGAGTGCCATGGCTGATGTGTGTTTTAAAGGATCAAAATTGAGGCAATGAGGAGTAGTGCTTCAGGAGGTTGAGAAGCAGTCCATGAGGAGATACAGAAATAATCACGAGAGAGTGTGATGTCCCAGTTGCCAAGGGAAGAAGGTGTCTCGAGAAGGACGCAGGGACCAACTGTGTTGAACACTGTGGCAGGTCCCGTAAGGTGTGGCCGGAGTACCAACAGCTGGATTTGGCAACGTGGAGGTCACTGCTGAACTTGACAAGAGCTGTGTCACTGGCGTGAGGGGCTGAAGCTGATTTCACTGGGTTTAAGAGGAAAAAGGAGGCGAGGAACTGGAGTCATGGAATATAGGCTACTTTTTCGAGGAGTTTTGCTATAAAGGGAGACAGAGAAATAAGGCAATAGCTAGAGAGGGGAAGCAGGGTAAAGGTAGTGTTTTTTTGTTTGTTTTTTTATGGGACAGGGGCTGGGGAATGAGCCTGGGACCTCACATGTGGGAAGCCAGTGCTCAACCACTGAGCCACATCGGCTCCCCTGAGTTGTTTTTTTTGTTTGTTTTGCTTGTTGTTTGTTGTTTGTTTTGTTTTGTTTTTAGGAGGCACTGTCGATTGAACCTGGAACCTCCCATGTGGGAAGCAGGCGCTCAACTGCTTGAGCCACATCCGTTCCCAAGGTAGTGTTGTTTTGAGGTTAAGAAACATTTTATCATGTTCATAAACTGGTTAGAAGAAGAGAAAAACTCAGAATACAGGAAAGAGATGGGACAGTTAGTTGCAGGAAGAAAGTCCTTGAATATGTGAGAGGGGAAAGGATCTCGTACAAAGGTAGAAGGGTTGGCCTTAGCTCTTCTTTTGGCTTCTACTCTCTTACCTTGCCCTGGCCAGTGGACACCTATTCCTCTTTCAACATTCAGTTTAAGCACCACTTCCTTTATGAAGCTTTTCAAGATTGCTTCCCCTCCCAAGTAGAACCGACCTATGCCTCCTGGGGACTCCACTCTATCTAGAGCAGACTTTTATCGAGCTTACACACTTGTTTGCAAATTCTTTCTTTCTCTCCCATCTCTTTTCTTCCTTCTCTAATCCCTTCCTTCCTTTCATTCAACAAATATTTAGTGGCAATGAAATCACTCTGCTTAGATTTGATTCCTGGCTCTACTCCTTAGCAGCTTGTGTGACTTTGGGCATGTTATTTAGTTACTCTATGCCTTAATTTCCAAATCTTTAAGATGAGGATTACATTAGTACTTACTACATAAAATTTTTGTGGAGATTATGTTGCGAATAAAGTGTTTAGCACAATGCCTGGCACGGAATTATCACTTAATTTGTGGTAACTGTAACAGTCTTGTTCTGTGCCAAGCACTGATCTGGGATTAGGATCAGGGCAGAGTTATGGTCTAGCACTCATTACATTGAAGAGTAACTGTCCATTGAAATATTTCTCTCTCCTGGACCATGAAATTTTAGCATAATGTTTTAGCATAATAAGATAAGTACCCAATAAAATGTTTATTGGATTGAACTCATTGGTGACGTGGCCTGGAAGGTTACTTGGCAGAAGTGTGAGGGGAGCGGTGGTGATGGCTGGGGAAAATAGGGAAGGGACTTTGAGGGTTATTCCTGAGGACTCTAGATCAGTGATGGGCATCTTGTGATCAGTGATCTAATCACAAACCTGCTCAGAGAGGACTGAACTTAGATGAGCCCCCAACTATCCCTCAACCCATTGGCTAATTTAGCAATATGGAGTTCAAGGCGATTGTTGTGAGAAGACTATATGATCATGTATGTGAACATCTAGCACATTGCCTGGCTAATATTAGTTTTCTTGCAAGCAAATATAGCAACTTAATCAAAGCCAGCCAATAGCATGGTGCTGGGGGGCTTGCATTAACACACAGATGAGAACCCAGGGCACAGAACTCACCCCCATACCACTTCTTAATTCTATCTATCCTTTTTAACCTTCCTGGTAGAGGTGCATTTCTCTAATCACTACACACTTGTTCTGGGAACACTGTCATGACTTGGGAAATGGCAGAAGCAGCTTAGCGTAGCTCTAAAATTCCTATTCTGTCATTAAATATTTTCTTTTTAATTTTTTTCTGAAATGGCCATTTCTCGAGTTATTTAAAACTCAAGCAATAGATCCTATCGAGCACCAAGATGGAAACTTTTCTCCTCTAAGGATAATTTCTATCTCCTTGGATTGCCCTCTCTCTGCTGCCCCAATATTATAGGCTCTTGCATTATCTTCAGTCCCACATTTGGGGTGTGTCCTCTCTGAGGCTGCCAGTTCAGACTCGGGCTTCTCTACAGCTTTTGCACCATGCCTGGTCATCTGTGATAAACTTTGCAGCACTGTCTAATGTTTTCTACCATCACTGTAAGGAGAAGAGGGACTGCTTAATCTGACCCACCTAGAATTCACGGTATTTCTCAGCTCTGGAAGCCCTGCCTTTCTGCTCTTACTATTCCATCAAACCGGCCACTCTTCTGTTTGATCCGTGGTTCTGGAGCTGACATTACTGTGATTTATCTGTCTTCAGGGCCTTGTAATTTACTTCCTCCTGATTGGGAGGATGCTCTCCACTAAGCTCTTGCCAATGCTTCAGCCTGCACTGTATACACACAACTCTTCTACCAGAGATGGGTTCAGACTGCTCCAACTGGATTTTGTTTCTACACTATATTTCTTTAAAAATGCATCCACTTTGTGGGTGGTAATGAAGAGAACAAGGGAAATGACATTAACGAGCATAAACTGGGTGCCAGAGAGTTGCTCTGAGTACCTAATCCAGCTTTACAGTGATCCTCCAAGGAGGAACTCCTCTTAGACCCAGGCATGCGGGGCTCAAAGGGTGCCAGGGAAGACGTGGTCGGAAGACGCCCTGTGTACATTTACGCTATAAAATTTAGCACGGCAAATTTAACATGACCAGAAAACTAATTACAACGCACAATTGCCTGCATACTCTGGTTACGACTTGCATTTGTGGACATCATCAATGAAGCACAGCGAGAGAGTCATCGGAAGCCGGTACTCATGGGTGGCACGAAGGATAGTGCAGAGTCATCGTAATGATGTCACCAGCATTAAATAACTGGAGAACTGAAGAGACCAGATCTAGATTGTTGCTAGACAAGAAGTTCCAAAGAGCCATGGCATTGTGAGTAACAACAGCACTGCTACCTTTTTCTCGTGGTGGAAGATAAAAAAATTAGCCAGGAATGATGGAGTTGACAACAAAAAATCATGAAAAGATGCTTCCTAAACTGAATAGAAAGAAATGGGGCCTGGACACTATGCCGACTCTTCATGTGCACTAATTGGACAATAAACAGATACATAAGTAACTCTTCTCTTTCCATGGTTTAGATTTATGACCTATCTGGAATTCATGGTATTTCTCAACTCTGGAGACCCTGCCTTTCTGCTCTTACTACTGGGCACTACAATACCTTTTCAAAGGGTCAATAAATCACTATACCTCATGTGGGCCCATGAAGTTTATACTTTTTTTTTTTCCTCAGGTACTGCGTCCGGGGATTGAACCCTGGACCTCGTATGTGGGAAGCCGGCGCTCAACCACTGAGCCACATAAGCTCCCCTGAGTTGGTTTTTTCATTTGTTTGCTTGTTGTTTGTTTTTCTGTTTTCAGGAGGCACCAGGAATCGAACCCAGGACCTCCCATGTGGGAAGCAGGTGCTCAACCACTTAAGCCACATCTCTTCCCTTAAAGCCAAGAAGATTGGAGTTAAGTTCTAGCCCTTCCACTTGGATAACTTCAGGTAAGACTGTGTAAGTTTCTTTAACTCTTAAAATAGCTAGAATAAGACACATTTTATAAGACTGTTTGGAAGATTAAATGAATATCTAGATCCATTGCTAGATTCATCTGAATTATTATCAAGTCTTCATTAATTTAGGGAGGGATAAAACTGGGTTCTTTCAATTTTTTTACTCGAACTCACTCGGCTGTCTGTAAACTTCTGCCTATTAAGCAGGGAGGTCAGAAGATCGTGGGACAGGGAGGGGGGGCTGCTGACCTGAGGCCAACTCCACATGCAGGGACTTGTCTTCAGCTTCCACCCAGTGGAAGGGCTACATGTCATAAGATCTGTCCATCCTGTAGTGAAAATCACAGTGAAAACTTGTGTCCAATTTTTCTATCAGCTCCTAGCACAAGATAAAGGTAATTATGGTTTTGAGATAATATTCTCTTTAAAGCCACTAAGTCCAAACTTCTCAAACTGGTGTGTCACAGTCCAGGGGTTCTATGATAAAGGCCAGGGAATACTCAAAGCCACAGCTCAAACAACGCATCTTCCTGAAGAATCCAGTTCACTTGAAGATATGGGAAAGTATGTATTAAAACAAATACAAATATATTGTGGAGCGGAATGTAAAACACTAAAAAAAAAAAATAAGAATTTTTATGCTTGAAGTGGGTTGCTGTGTGGTACACGCTCACTCTTCTCTGCCACTAAGGGTACATCGGGGGGAAAGTTCCAGAAGCACTGCACTCTGGGGTCTGAGTTTTCCACTTTAGTTTCTGCCCTCGAGGACCTTGTATGCTAGTAAGCAAGAAAGGTAAGGAAATGAAAGATTATCTTTTAGTATAAACACAAGCACAGAATTATGCACGGGCTGTGGGAGTACAGGGATGAGGCAATTAGAGTGGCCTGGGGAATTATGGCAAGCTTCCTGAAGAGGTGACGTCAAGCAAAGAGAGGGGAATGAAGGACGTTCTTAAGAGTGGATACAAAATTCAAAGGCTCCAAGGAGAAAGAGGGCCCAGCAAATCTGGGAATTGGAAATACTTTAGCACTGATGGAGCAAAGTGGGTGAGACAAGATCCTGGCCTTGCTGCCAGAACAGGGAGTCCAGACTTGGTGCTGTAGGGCAATGAGGAGTCACTGAAGGATTTTTATACAGAGGAATTACACGCACTGGTTCAAAAGGGAAATGAGGAGGCCTGAATTAAGGGGTAATAGTGGATATAGAGAGAGGAAGGAAACTTGTAAGAGATATTTAGGAAGAAAAAAAAAAAAAAGAAAGAAAGTGGAGGAATAGAACCAACTATTATGAGTAATAGCAGGTTTTGTTTTTGTTTTTACATTATCTTTATCCTTCAAACAAGACTGTGTGGTAGGTATTATCCTCATTTTGTGAACAAGAAGAAAAGCAGTAGATTTGATACAGAGCTTTCTGATTTCAAAGCCCCTCCCTTTGTAATTAATAGACTATTTTTTGGTAACAGTTTCAGCTTTACAGAAAAACTGAGCAGACAGTACGGAGCTTCCGTACTCTCACCTCCCTCCCAATTTCCCCTAACATCTCTCATCACTGTGGTACATTTGTTACAATTAATGAACTAATTATTGGTACATTATTATTAACTAAAGTCCATAATTTATATTCAGGTTTGCTCTTTGTGTTGTACAGTTCTATGGGTTTTTGAGAAATGTCATGCACCCACAATTATAGTATCAGACCGAATAGTTTCACTACCCTAACAATCCTCTCTGCTTCATTCCTCACTCCTCCCCCAAATCCATGGAGCCAGCTATATTTTTATTATCGCTATAGCTTTACCTTTTCAGAATGTCATATAGTTGGAATCATATAGTATGTAGCCTAATCAGACTGGCTTTGTTCATTAGCAATATATATTTAAGGTCTCCCCATGTCTTTTTTTTTTTTTTTTTTTTTTTTTTTTTTTTTGGTGGCTTGCTGGTTCATCTCTCTCTCTCTCTCTCTTTTTTTAATCACTGAATAATATTCCAATGCATGGATGTTCCACAGTTTATCCATTTGCCTACCGAAGGACATCTTGGTTGCTTCCAGCTTTTGAAAATTATGAATAATGTTTCTATAAACATTCACATGTAGGTTTCTGTGTGGATATGTTTTCAACTCAATTGGGTAAAATACCTGGGAACTAGATTGCTAGAGCATATGATGAGATTATGTTTAGCGTTGTAAGAAACTGCCAAACTGTCTTCCAAAGTGGATGTACCGTTTTGTATCCCCACCAGCAATGAACGAGGGTTCCTGCTGCTCCTCATCCTTGCCATCCTTTGGTGCTATCAGATTTTTGGATTTTAGTTATTCTAATAAGCATGTAGTGGTAGCTCGTGTTGCGTAATTTGCAATTCCCTAATGACATGTGATGTTTAACATCTTTTCATATGCTTATTTTCCATTTGTATATCTTCTTTGGTGAGGTATCTGTTCAGATGTTTTGCCCATTTTAAAAAAATAAATCACATTTTCTCCCCACCCCCCTGAGATGGTTCCCTTGTCTGTCTGCTTGTTGTCTGCTCGCTGTGTCTGCTCACTGTCTCCACTCATCGTCTCTGCTCATCTTTTATGAGGCACTAGGAACCTCCATGAGGGAGGCAGGTGCCCAACAGTTGAGCCACATCCGCTCCCTGCTCATTGTGTCTGCTTGTCTGTCAGCTCATTGCTTCAGCTCATTATGTCTGCTTGTCTTCTTTAGGAGGCACGAGAAACCAAACCCAGAACTTCCCATATGGGAGATGGGCACCCAACTGCCTGGGCCACATCCGCTCCCCTATTTTGCCCAATTTTAAATTGGGTTGTTTGTTTTCTTATTGTTGAGTTTTAAGAGTTCTTTGTATATTTTGGATATAAATCCTTTATCAGATTTGTATTTTGCAAATATATTCTCCCCTCCATGTGTGGCCTGTCCTTTCCTTCTCTTAACAATATCTTTTGCAGAGCAGAATTTTTTCATTTTAATAAAGTCCAACTTGTCGATTTTTTCTTTCATGAATCATGTTTTTAGTGTACCTAAAAACTCATTGCCAAACCCAAGGTCAACTAGATTTCATCTTATGCTATCTTCTGTAAGTTTTATAGTTTTGCATTTTACATTTAGGTCTATGATCCATTTTGAGTTTGTTTTTGTGAAAAGTGTAAGGTCTGTGTCTAGATTCATTTTTTTTGCACATGGATGCCCAATTGTTCCAGTACCATTTGTTGAAGACTCTCCTTTCTCCATTGAATTGTCTTTGCTTCTTTGTCAAAGATCAGTTGATTATGTTTGTGTGGGTTTATTTCTGGGCTCTCATTTCAAGTCCACTGATCTATTTGTCTATTCTTTTGTCAAAATTATGCTCTCTTGATTATGGTAGCTTTACATTAAGTCTTGAAGTTGGATAGAGTCTGTCCTCTGACCTTGATCTTCTTCTTTAGTATTGTATCTGGGTTTTTTGCCTTTCCATATAAAACTTTGGAATCAATTTGTCAATATCCACAAAATAACTTGCTGGAATTTTTGACTGGGATTGCATTGAATGTATAGATCAAGTTCAGAAGAAGTGAGTTCTTAATATTGATTCTTCCTTTTCATGAACATGGAATATTTCTCTATTAAGTTAGGTCTTTCATTTCTTTCATCAGAGTTTTGTCATTTTCCTCATATGGTTACCTTATGGTTAGGCTAGGTAATGGTGCCCAGTTGTTTGGTCAAGCAAGCACTGGGCTAATTGCAATACAAGGGCATTTATGGACTTTAGTCATCAATGAGTTGATTGCATAGATGGCTGGTTACATCTACAATCAACTAAGGAGATTGCTGTCAGCAATGAGTGACGTCTCATCCAATTAGTTGAAGGCCTTAAAAGGGGAAGTGATTTTAGCATTCAGCGAGAGAGAATTCCCATCTCTACTTAGACAGCCAGTGTCTCCTGGGAACTCATCAAGGACTTTCATCCGAGCCCCTGGTTTGCAGCCTGCCCTGCAGAATTTGGACTTGTGCATCCCTGTGGTCGCATGAGACAATTTTATAAGTTCTCATACTATTTACAGATATCTCCTGTCCTGTTTCTCTTTCCCTATAAGACTAATACAGGGTCTTATACTTATTTTATTATATTTATACCTAAAATATATGTTTATTACTTATATATAGATAATATATATATATATAATCTGTCTGACAGTCTTTCTTATTTTGGTGCTAATGTAAAATGTATTGTTTTTAACTTCAAATTTCTATTGTTCATTGCTGATACATAGAAAAGCTAATAATTTTTCTATGTCTTATATCCTACAGTCTTGCTATAATAGCTTATTAGTTCCAAGACATTTTTGGTTGATTCTTAGATATTTTCTACATAGACAATCATGTCACCTGTCCACAAAAACAGTTTTTTTTCTTCCTCCTCAATCTGTATACCTTTGATTTCCTTTCTTGTCTTATTGCATTAGCTAGGTATTCCAGTTTGATGTTGAACAGGAGTGGTGAGAGGGATTACCCTTACCTTTTTCCCAATCTTAAGAGGAAAGCATCTAATTTCCCATCATTTATGTTAGCTGTAGGTTTTTGTAGATGTCCTTTATCAAACTGGGGAAATTCTTCTCTATTCCCAGTTTGTTGAGAGATTTATCATGAATGGGTGTTGGATTTTGTTAAATGTTTTTTTCTGCACCTACTGATTTCTCTTCTTTAGCCCTGTTAATGTGATGGAAAACATTAATTAATTTCTGAATGCTGAAACAGCTTTGCATACCTGGAATAAACCTGGTTGTGGTGTATAACTCCTTTTATACATTGCTGGATTCGCTTTGCTAATATTTAGTTGAGGATTTTTGCATCTATGTTCATGACAGATATTGGTCTGTAGTTTTCCTTTCTTGTAATGTCTTTTTTAGTGTAACATAACTATTGCTACATTAAGCAGTAGTTATTAAGCTATATGAAGATATGATTATAGTGGCAGGTTTGAAGGCTATAACCCCATGGTTCTAAGCCCTGGCACATTGGAATCACCCGGGGGCGCTTTTAAACATTAAGGTGTTTGGGCCCCACCCCTGACCAATTAAATCAGACTCTTTGGACAGTGAGGTCCAGGGTTGAGAAACACTGCAAATAGACACACTCCTATGTTTAGGCAGGGGCCTCACCTGATAGGTGAGTTTATTCTTGATATCAGACACCTGGGGCAGAGGAACGGCTCTCAGACAGGCAATGGAATCTTTTAGAGCAGTAGTTCACAGCTTGGCTGCATATTAGACTCACGGGGGAGCTTTAAATCTCAGTGTCCAGGCTATACCCCGGCCCAGTGACTTCAGAATTCGTGTGTGTGTGGGTGTGGGGGGGGCACTAGGAATTATTAAAATTCCCCAGGTGATTCCAATATGCAGGCAAGGCTGAGAACTACTGTGCAGAGAGAGCCCAGGTGAGCTGCCAGGTGGGAATTTGGCTTTTGGGTTTTGATGATGTAAGTATCAAGATGTCTAGGGTGAAGTCTTTGAGCAGTGAGTTGTGAAATAGGCTGGAAGAAACGAAAAAGCAAAGGACCTGGCGAAATCCTGCAGTGTGTGCTCTCCCACTGTGAACTAAGTATGGCCTAAGCTTGAGTTAGCTACAGAAGAGACACAACTCTGTGTTTTGCACACCAGACCACTTCTTCAAATTTCCCGTATTCTTAGGGTTTATTTCCCTATTGTCTTCTTTTAATCTTTAGTGAAATATTTTTAGCCTTGCTAAGAGAACTCAGGAGAAAAGCCGAAACCACCCCCTCACACACACACACACATACTTTTTTTGTTTTTCAGGAGGTACCAGGGATTGAACCCAGGACCTCATACGTGGGAAACAGGCAAATCGACCACATGAGCTACTCGACCACATGAGCTACACTCACTCCCCATATACTTTTTTTTTTTTAAGATTTATTTTATTTATTTATCTCTCCCCACCCCCTTGTTGTTTGAACTTGCTGTGTCTGCTCGTCTTCTTTGTTTCTTTTAGGAGACACTGGGAACGGAACCCGGGACTTCCAATGTGGGAGTGAGGCACCTAATTGCTTAAGCCACCTCCGTTCCCTGCTTTGTTGTGTCTCTTGTTATGTTTTTCCTCTTGTGTCTCTTGTTGCATCATCTTGTTGCGCCAGCTCGCTGTCCTGCTCGTCCTCTTTAGGAGGCACTGGGAGCCTCTGCTCCCTGCTTTGTTGTGTCTCTCATTATGTTTTTCTTCTTTTTCTTCTTGTATCTCCTGTTGCATCATCTTGTGTCAGCTTGCCCCCATGTACTTTTAAACATTGAAGGAGAAGCTGTGTTCCTGGGAGTCAATGTGATAGTGGCAGTAGTTCTTGAAGTGAGAGACCCTCCAGGAAATGGTGAAACACAGGGTTACACAAAGGCAGGAGCCACTTGGCAATTTTAACCACTTATCTCCCCACTCCCTGAAATTCTTCCACTCTTGATACCTGGTGGACTTGGGTTTTGTTATTAAAGGTGGCACTATTCTCTCACACTCATATCCTCTTCCCTCTGGCCTTAACTGATTGTAGCAGTTTGGCAGTTTGATGTAATTATGAATTCCAAAACTAGATATTGGATTATGCTTGTAAACTGATCTGTTCATCTGGGCATAATTAAGTTATAACTGGGGCTTTGATTGGGCCATGTCAGTAGGGTATTGAGCCCCACCCCTTGGTGGGTGGGGAATTAAAGATAAAAGGCATGGAAAAGGACAGTGTTGGAGAAGTTTTGATGATGGAGTCTTGAGCTGGAGCCCCAGGAAGTAAGAGAGCTTGGTCGTGAGGAAGGAGAGAAGGCCCCGGGATAGAGACGAGCCATTCGCCTGAGAGTTCACAGCTGGCCTTGTGGAGGAAACAGAGGAGCTGAGCCCAGAGAGAAACGCAGCCCCGGGAAGAGAGGAACCCAAGAAGTCTGAACCCTGGCAAACGTCGGCAGCTGTCTTGCTCCAACACGTGGCAATGGACTTTGGTGAGGGAAGAAACTTATGCTTTATGGCCTGGTAACTGTGGACTTCTACTCCAAATAAATACCCTTTATAAAGACCAACCGATTTCTAGTATTTTGCATCAGCACCCCTTTGGCTGACTAATACTGATTAGTATTTGGCTGATTTAACAAATATTTATTGATTATTTACTTTTTACCACAAACACTCTATTAGGCACTGGGAATATATCTGTAAGCAAGACTTTCATAGTACCTGCCCTTCCAAACTTTATATGTTCAAACTGAGAGTCAAACTGAGAATGTTAATTTGGAAAAACAGAAAGCTATGGTTGAATAGTGGGAAAAGTAGAAGGTTTGGTACTAGACAAAGAAGAGTTCAAATACTGGCATAACCACACATAGTCCTGTGAAGACAGGCAAATCACTTATCCTTTCTAAGCTACTTTCTCATTTGTTAAAATGCATTTTTTTTTTTTAGCTGAATTTTCAAATATTTATATAGGCCTTTTTGCAATTGTTGGAACATCATGGGCCATAAATTACCCCAGTATCTGAGAATGTTCTTCAATTAAGAGTAACTTCTTAGATGTACACCCCAACTGAAAGTGACTCTACTTTCAATTATAATACCTCCAATTTATTAAACCACCCAGCAATAGGGTTAGGGAGAAAGAGAGTGTGCTATTCTAGTCCAGTCTTATTAGATTGAGCTTCCAAACTTTTATCAATAAGCTTTTATCTGTGTTAGTTAA
>JAQZBX010020550.1:0-32922 GCA_029593785.1 Cabassous unicinctus
TATTTGGATATCTGTGAATTTCTGTGGCCATAAGATAAGTGATAGATGATGTTGGCAAAGCTGATAGTCGAAGCAAGACTGAAAATGAATAATGAGCACCTGTCAATAGAAGGCTTTATATGTCAGAGCTCAGGCAGTGAGTCCCGGACTTGAATATAGACTGAAGGTTTCAGCAGAAAACTACAGCTAAAAGTAAACAGTAGTAAACAGTAGATAAAGCATCAGATATTGGCAGACAAACTTAAGGCAACTGTTGCCCTACCTCTAGAGAACTGGTTAGTAGATTAGTTTAGCAGTAATGACAATGAAATATAGGGAGATTCTGAAAATAAAGAATTAGCAATCAGCCTTACATGGTACATAGCATAAAGCAGTGGGAACTTATTCACACTTGGAAAATAATTTATATTTAACCATACCAAAATCTATACATGATGTTTGAAGCTGAAAATAGAAAAAAAGTATGGTTGCAAAGATGAAGGGCAAGCCTAAAATTAGCAGTGTATGTGCTTGTATAAAGTCATCATGTTTTTCATGTTAATAGTTGAGAGCTTTACAAGATAATAACTATTATCGTTAATATTATCTTGTAAAGTTATCAGACTAATATTTTACTAAACACTTTCACCTGGATGATAAGCATTATTATTTTCTACATTCACCAAAAAAGAAAAGAAGGCCAAGAATGTTAAAGGAATTTGCCTGAGATTTCATAAGCCGATAAGTGGCTTTTTTTTTTTTTTTTTACTGAAATCAAGATGTTTTGGTTCCAGAACCCCTGTTTTTTCCACAGTCCACACTGCTTCCAGAATAGGCACAATGGATGACTTTCAAAATGCTGATAGAACCTTAAATTTGATTAAAATAAAAGAGATTCAAAGTATATGTTTTCCTTACTTGGAAATAGCTGAAGTAATTTTGTTTTTCCTCCCTTAATTGCCCCAAAGAGTTTATACTTGGTCAGACCACACAAGCAAAATTTCAAGAATAACAGGCATTTTTTAAAAAAAGATCTTAGCAACTGAAAACAGGGATTAAAATGGAAACTATTTTTTAAAAAATAACTATATCATTTACCCTTTGGTAAGCTAGAATATACATACCCAAACTCATCACATTTTATAGTTTGCAGGCTTAACAAAAATGCTTATAAAGCAATGTTAAGATTCAAAAGCAATTTGGTGCACATAAGTTTGTGATAATATTTAAGTTTTGCTTAAGTCTTCTCATTTTATTATTGCTTTGCAAAATTTTGGCCCTGTAACCAAACTTAGAAAATAATGAAAAGTGCCATTTTGTCTTGTGGTTTCCTTAGAGGACTGAGCAGCTCTTTATAAGACAGTTTCAAATGACTGTTGATTTAGAGTGCATGTTCTAAAATCAAATACATACTATGGAACCATATGGGCTGCTAAGTGAGAAAACATATTATTTTAAAGCATACTATATGGGATACGTATATTTTCAAACACTTTCATATACTTTTCTTTCCTCTTGTTAAATGAGCAGAACAGTTTTGTTGAGTCATGACTAGGTCACAGATATTTATTGAGAACCAGTTATATACCAGACACTATTTCCTAGATTCTGTGGACCCAGTTATGAACAATGTAGACAAAGTCTGTACAAGCATAAAGTTTGCAAACTAGTGAAAAAAGGTTTTGTAAACCAAAGCTCACAGTTGAAGTTCTCCTGACTGACTTGCTTAATTACCCATAGTCTATTCTCTAAAAATACAGTGACAGATCCCTAAGGTGCCTGGACACTTTGGGTTATGGTAGCCTCCTCAATGTGTTCACACACGTTCGCTTCTGAGAACTGGGCTGCATGCTTATCAAGAATTCGTTGTGGTTGTTCTATTCTAGTCACATGTCTCTATAAATGTTTGTGAACATATATTAATATATATAATTAAATATTTTAATTAAATTCTATGCAAACTAATAAAATGAAAGTGTTTGTATTAAAAGTAAGTTGAATGTTTTAGAATGGTAACTAAAAATTTTGCTGTCAAACTAAGTGTGAACAAAACAACTGCCAAAGATTAAGGGAAAGTGAATATATAGGGTGATTTATCAAATTGTTTCCCAAGTATATTTATTTTACCAAAAAAAAAAAAAATGAAGCTAAAAATTGAGGGTAATGCATTGTGAGTGGGTCCGATTTTATTTTTTATAGTGGTAAAATAGACATCATATAAAATTTACCTTTTAACCAAGTTAAAGTGTACAATTCAGTGACATTAAGTACATTTACCAAGTTAAACAGCAATCACCACTATTTCCAGAACTTTTTCATCACCCCAAATAGAGAACCCATAACAATTATGTAGTTACTTGCCATTCCTTTCTTTCCCTAGCACCTGGCAACCACTACTCTATTTTATTTCCCGATGGATTTTCCTATTCTGGATAATATAAATAAATGGAATTACACAAAATAAAGCCTTTTATGTATGTATTTTTTCAATTAACATAATATTTTCAAGGTTCTTAAATGTTGTAGCATATCTTAGTACTTCATCCCTTTATAAAGCTAAATAATATCCCATTGCATGGCTATACCACGTTTTTAACAAATCAATTTTATTGTACATATTAATAAAACATAAATCCATCCAAAGTGTACAATCAATGGTAATTGGTATAATCACATATTTGTGCAGTCATCACTCCATCATTTTTAGAGCATTTTCATTATTCCAGTAATAATAACAACAATACAAAGAAACAAAAAGCAAACAAACAAATAAAACTCATCACCTCTCAATCTCTCTACGCTTCCCTGGCCTTACATAGTTGCTATTTGATTCCTTCTCTTTACTTTATTTGTATCTATATTTTGTATGAACAGTCTTGTATATATGCCATATCACCCATATTTGGATTTTACAAAAGGTTTCACTGTGTTGTACAGTATCATGTTACATTTTTCAGCTTTCCTTCTAGTAATATAAATGTCCTAGGCTTTCCCTTTCAATCTTTGTCATACCCCTAAAATATCTCTGGTAGTCACAAACACCAGGATATGCTCCCACCATTTCCATTTATTTCCAAAGATTTACAAACAACCTTTTAAACAATTCTTCACAGATTAGCCATCAGCTTTCCATTCTTTATCCTCCTTCTATTTTCTGGTGACCTATATTCTATTTAATTCCATGACTTTAGACAATATATTTAGTTCATAATAGCACAATCATACACTATTTGTCCTTTTCTGCCTGGCTTACTTCACTCAACGTAATTTCCTCCAGTTTTACCCGTGTTGTCATATGCTTCACGACTTCATTTCTGCTTACCATTGCATAATATTCCACTGTGTGTATATACCACAATTAGTTTTTCCATTCATTGGTTGATGGACACCTGGGTTGTTTCCAAATTTGGCTGTCATGAATAACACCTCTATAAACATCGGTATGCATATGTCTATTTGCATCACTGCTCTCAGTATATACCTAGCAATGGTATTGCTGGGTCACATGGCAAGTTTATATTCAACTTCCTTATTAACTGACGAACAGTCTTCCACAGTGGCTGTACCAGTCTACATTTCCACCAATAGTGAATAAGCGTTCCTGTTTCTCCACATCCTCTCCAACCTTTACAGTTTTATGACATTTTAATAGCAGCCAGTCTAATAGGTGTGAAATGATATCTCATTGTAGTTTTGATTTGCATTTCCCTAATCACTGGTGATGTTGAACATTTTTTCATGTGTTTCTTCTCCATATGTATTTCTTCTTTGGACAATTGTCTTTTCAAGTCTTTTTCCTTTTTTTAATTGGATAGTTTGTCTTTTTATTGTTGAGTTAGGTGATCTCTTTATATGTCACATATATTAACCCTTATCAGATATGTGATTGCCAAATATTGTCTCGCATTGAGTCAGCCACCTTTTTACCCTTTTGACAAAGTCCTTTGAGGTCAAAAGTATTGAATTTTGAGGACGTCCCATTTATCTACTTTTTTTCTCATGTTGCTTGTGCTTTGGGTGTAAGGTTTAAGAAATTATCGCCTACCACAAGATCTTGAAGATGTTTTCCTACATTTTCTTCTAGGAGTTTTATGATTGTTGCTTTTATAATTAGGCCCTTGATCTATTTTGAGTTAATTTTTGTATAACATGTGAGAAACGGGTCATCCTTTTTTTCTTTTGGATATGGCTATCCAGTTCTCCTATCACCATTTATTGAAAAGACTGTTCTAGCCCAGCTGGATGGGCTTAAGAGCCTTGTCAAAAATCGCTTGACTGTAGATATGAGGGTGTACTTCTGAGTTCTCAATTCGGTTTCACTGGTCAATTTGTCTGTCTTTGTGCCAGCACCATGCTGCTCTTACCACTGTAGCTAGGAAATATGCTTTAGAGTCAGGAAGTGAGAGTCCTCCAACTTCTTTTTTAAAGACACTTTTGACTATTCAGGGCCCCTTACCCTTCCAAATAAGTTTGATTATTGGCTTTTCCATTTCTGCAAAAAGGGCTGGTGGGAGTTTTATTGGGATTGCATTGAATCTGTAAATCAGTTTTGATAGAATTGACATCTTAATATTTAGTCTTCCAATCCATGAACACGGAATGTCCTCCATTTATGTAAGTCTTCTTTGGTTTATTTTAGCAATGTTTTGTAGTTTTCTGAATACAAGTCCTTTAATGTCCTTGGATGTACCAAATTTTGTTTATGCATTCATTTGTTGATAGACATTTGGGTTGCAACTACATTTTGGCTATTGTTACTACCACTATTGTGAATATTCACATACAAATATTTGATTATCTGTTTTCAATTTTTTGGATGTATACCTAGTAGTGGAATTTCTAGGCCATATGGTAATTCTATGTTTAACTTACTGAGGAACTGTTGCTTGTGCTTTTGGTGCCATATTTATGAAACCATCGCCATTCCAAGATCATGAAGATTTACCCCTATGTTTTCTTCTATCAGTTTTATAGTTTTAGTTTTTAAATTTAGGCTTTTGATCCATTTTAAATACATTTATATATATAGTATTAGGTAGGGATCCAATTACATTCTTTTTTTGTGGATATCCACTTGTCCCATACCATTTGTTTAAGAGGCTATTATTTCCCCCATTGAATTATCTTGGCAACCTGTTAAAAAATCAATTGGCCATAGAGATAGGGGGTTATTTCTGGTCTTTAAATTCTATTTCTTTGGTCTATATGTCTGTCTTTACGCCAGTACCACACTACTTTGAATACTGTAGTTCTGTAGTAAGTGTTGAAATCAGGAAGTTTGAATATTCCAATTTTGTTCTTCTTTTTCAAAATTCTTATGGCTGTTTGGTGTTCCTTGCAATTCCAAATGAATTTTAAAATTGCATTTTACATTTCTGCCAGAAAGGCTGTTTGGGATTTTGATAGAACAAAATTAAGTCTTCCAATCCTGACTAGGGGATATCTTTTCACTTACTTAGGTATTTTTAAATTTCTTTCAGCAAGGTTTTGTAGATTTCAGTGTACAAATCTTGGATGCCTTTGTTTAAATTTGTTCCTAAGTATTTTATTCTCTTTGATGCTATTATAAATGGAATTGTTTTCTTAATTGCCTTTTATGATTGCTCACTGCTAGTGTATAGAAATGCAACTGAGTTTTACATGTTGATCTTATATCTTGCAACTTTGCCTAATTTGTTTATTAGCTCTAACAGTTTTTTGTGTGTGGATATTTTAGGATTTTGTCTATATAATATTACATCATCTGCAAATAGAGTTAGTTTTACTTCTGCCTTACCAATTTGGATGTTATTTTAAAAATTTATTTTACTTGCCTAATTGTTCTGACTAGAATTTCCAGTGCAATTTTGATTAGAAGTAACAAAGGTGGGCATCCTTGTCTTGTTTCTCATCTAAGGGAAGAGGTTTTCAGTCTTTCACTAGTGAGTATTATGATAGCTGTGGGTTTTTCAAATATTCCCTTCTATGTTGAGGGAAAGAAGGCTTTTGGGATTTTTATTGGGATTGTGTTGAATCTGTAAATCAGTTTGGGTAGAATTGACATCTTAATGATATTTAGTCTTCCAATCCATGAACATGGAATGTCCTTCCATTTATTTAAGTCTTCTTTGGGTTTCTTTTAGCAATGTTTTGTAATTTTCTGAATACAGGTTCTTAATGTCCTTGGTTAAGTTTATTCCTAAATATTTGATTATTTTAGTTGCTGTTATAAATGGATTTTTCCCTGATTTTCTCCTTAAATTGCACATCAGTAGTGTATAGACATGCTATTGATTAAAAATATGAAACATGTCACAAATTTGCATGTCATCCTTGCACAGGGACCATGCTAATCTTCTCTGTATCATTCCAATTTTACTATATGTGCTGCTGAAGTGAGCACCATGCTTACTTGATTTTTGCAGTGTATCATTTTGATTCTCTTCTCATTTCCTTTCTGGTATATTTTTAGTTATTTTATTAGTGGTTACTTTATGGATTAAAATTGACCCTTAAATTAAGACAACATAGTTTGAATTAAAACCAAATTATTTTCAATAGTATACAAAAACTCCTCCTGTACATTTAAATTCTTCCTTCTTTATACTGATATTGTCATAGATTACATATTTATATATTGTGTCCTCATTAATATAGATTTGTAATTATAGTTTTATGTATTTGTATTTTAAATCATACAGGTAATTACAAACCAAAAATACAATAATAGTTCTTGCTATATTCATATGAAGTTACCTTTATCAGTGTTTTTATTTCTTCACATGGCTTCAACTTACTGCCTAGTGTCCTTTCATTTCCGCTATAAGACTCCCATTAGCAATTCTTGAAAGGCAATTCTAGCAATGAGCTCCCAAAGTTTTTGTTTATGTAGGAATGTCAAAATTTCTCCTTCAGTGTTGAAGGATACTTTTGCCATATATAGAATTTTTTAGGTGACAGATTTATTTCTCAAAACTTTATATATGTTCTCATAAAACCTTCTAACCCATAGTTTCTTTTGAGATTGTCTATTAATCTTATTCAGGATCCCTTGTACATTCTAAGCTGCTTCTCTCTTGCTACTTTCACAGTTGTCTCTCAGTGTTTGGCTTTCAACAGTTTTTTATAATTTGTCCCTATGTAGATTTCCTTAGGTCTGTCCTATTTGGAGTTTATTGAGATTCTTAGAGTATAGATTCATGTCTTTTATCAAATTTCAGGAAGCTTCAGATCATTAGTTCTTCAGTATTGTCTCTGCCCCTTTCTTTCTCCTTTCCTCTCCTTCTGGGACTTTCAATATTCATGTCCTACAAGTCTCTTTGGCACTGTTCATTTTTCTTCATTCTTTTTTCTTCCTGCCTGGATAATTTATTTGACCTATCTTCACTTTCTCTAATTCTTACTTCTGTCTGGATAATTTATTTGACTTGTCTTCACTTTCTGTAATTCTTTCTTCTGTCTGCTCAAATTTGCTGTTAAATTCTTCTAGGGAATATTTCATTTGCTGTCCTTTTATGCTCCAAATTTGATGTGAACACTTTCTATAATTTCTGTCTTCATTGATATTCTCTATTTGTTGAGCCATTGTTCTCTTGGTTTCCTTTAGTTGTTTTGTCCTTGGTTTCCTTTAGCTCTTTTAGCATATTTATGATAGTTAATTTCAAATATTTGCCTAGTAATTTCAATGCCTCTGCTTCCTCAGGGACAGTCTATTAATTTGTTGTGTTTTTTTTTCCTGTGAATGGATCATACTTTCTTATTTTCATGCTGTGCAATTTTTATTAAAAACTGGATATTTTGAATATTATTACATGAAAGAAATGAAAGAAAGAAAGAAAGAAAAAAAAAAAGAAAGAAAGTAAGAAAGAAAGATGGATTACTATCCAGATTATCCAGATAATCTACTATTTGTAGATTATCTCCTTACTATAGCACTCCTTCAAAGGTTAGCCAAGCTATTTACAACTCTGTCTTAGTCTTCACTTCCTGTTCATACTGGGCATATGAGACAGCCAGAGGTGAAAGATTATGGTCTTCTCAAGTCCTTTTTGTGCATATATCTTGCCCTGAGTATGTGTGTGTCTTTCTAGGTTCCCCACATACATGATGGCTTTTCGAGGTTCCCTATTCATCTCAAATTTCTCACTCTTTAGCTTTTCTTCCCAGGCTTTTATCATGTCTATTTTTTACCCCAATAAACGGAATTTTTTGTTGCCAGACAGCAGTGACTTGTTCATTTGGATTTCATTGTTTTTGAGGACCACATAGCTGCTCTCCCTAATAAAGTTCCGAGTTTTTGGCAAAACAAAGGGAAGCCCCCTGTGGAAGTCCTTCAGGAAAACACAGTTAAGTCAAAACAAACAAGAACAATTCCTTGGAAACAAGTTTCATTCTTCTACCTCCAGATCCAGGTATCCACATCAGGAATACAAGCTGCAATTTTCAAGACTTCTTCCATACTAAGGAAAGCCAGCTGAGCAAGGATAAGTTAAAACACCACAAATGGCTCCTACCCTGTTTCACTGGCCTTTCTCCTGGATACTCATTCATTGTTTGCACTAAAACTTTTACTATCTTTCAGAGTTCTGGTAAGTTTGATTCTGGAAGTGTTTTTCCAAGTTTGTCAGTGTTTCTAGGAAGTGTTGACATCTCTCCTATGAGTAATTTTTATACAATAAAGATAATCTGAATGCCAAAGAATAGACCCATAGAGTAAGGAAAGGCCTAATACCAAAGACTGACAAATAAATAACATGTTTAAGTTTTACATTTGAATAAAATGTTAACAACTGATTCATAATATTTGATTTTTCTCTGTATCTGACTTTTTTGGTTACCCAAATGTCAATCTTCATTGCATGAGGTAAGAAATTTTGTTTTATTCTACTATCAGTTAATCCTCACAAGAATTATATGAGATTCACAGGAAAGAGAATTATATCCATTTACCAAATAAGGAAACTAATACTCTAAATCCTTAAGTATTAGGATTTAGTACTTAAGATGTATTCCAGGAAGCAGCAGGATGGAGAAGAAATAAAAACTATGAATTCTGAGACTCCATTACATGCCAGGCCCATCTCATACATTAATCACTTAATTGTAAAAACAGCTTTGTAAGTTAAGTTGTATTAGTTGCATTTTTAAATTGAAGATACTAAAGCTCAGAGTGATTTGCCCAGGGTCACCCTGAAGGTAAGTGGCATATCATGGGAGGGGTTGGAGAGTTTCAGGGAAGGGATTTGAATCCATGCTTGTCTGACTCTAAAGTCTAAGTTCCATCCACGTGCCACACTGCTGCTCAACAGGAGGAACATAGGAATGGGGGGCAAGGAAGCAGGAGTCCTAGATCAAAGTGTAACACTAATGAGCTTTGTGAATTTGAACATGTCACTTGGCCCCTGGGTTCTCTTTTGTTAATTGAAATGAGAGGTTCAAGTTACATGAGTTCCTAAGACTTTAAATTGGTAAGATTGAGCCCCATGGTCTTTTTCCTAATCAAAGTACAGCATCCATTAAAACCCTGTTTTTATCTACTAAGGCGATGCCTAAGTCTACTTATGATCCAGCAATTCCACTCTAAAAGATCTGATTCAGATGCTCTTCAAAAGACATGCCCAAGAATGTCCATAGAAGTTTCTTTTGTCATAAAAGCTAGATAGATTAATCTCACCAACAAATGATGAACAAAAGAAGCCTGAGAAGTGTATTCTGTATGACATACTATATGATTTCATATATGAAGTTTTAGAACAGATAAAATTAATGTATGGTAAAAGAAATCAGAATAATTATTGTCTCTAGAGGTGTTGAGGGGTATTGACTTGTAAGGGCTCTAAGGATCCTTGTGGGGTGGTGGAAATGTTCTATAGCTTGATTTTGTTGATGGTTATTGAGGTGCATACCATGGTAAAATTTTCACCAAGCTGTATACTTATGATTTGAGATCTTTACTGTGTATATGCTAAACTTTAATTTGAACATTTTTGAAAAGGCAATAAATGATTTTTTCCTTAAATTATAAGGAAAGAGAAATGTCTTTTACTCTCTCTTTCTATAATCTAAATGGATTATCTAAAATGACATATTTTTAAAATAAGGTTTGGATATGTTTTACTAAATTATAAGAGTGGAAAATCAAAAGCGTGTCAGTTTTGAATTCTTGAACTAATTAATTTATTTCTACCTCTTTTGTTACAGTAGATTAATTCAATTCACAATATTTTATACTAGCTTACATAAAAATAATGCTACTGCCTATCACATATGCAAAAAATAAGCATCATTAAAATAATATGCAATTATACTAATAGGTAAAACTTTAAGGTAAGGAGACCAATCAATACTTTGTGAATCCACTAATTAATGGACTTTTCTTATGAGAACCCTTTAGGCCATTATCCTTTATTAATGATACATGTCATTCCAGTACCAACCTGAATAATTTTCCTGTCTGTGAATGGATTCCATTTCTATTATAAAAAACACATTATATGAAAAGACAAAATATTACAATATTTTGTTTGGTCTATAGTTTGGCTAAAATTCTATTGAACAAGTAGTTTGAGGACAAATACCTGACAAAAAAAATTAGTTTTATGCCCCCAAAATCTTATCTTAATTAGGTGAACTCTCATGACAACAACAACAACAACAAAAACACCTCATTTCGGTGAAAATCTCCATAGAAACCTTAATCTCTGTGTGTGTGCATGCGTGTATAATCCTTATAAATCCATTATTCATATGCTGTGTATGATATGGTAAATTTTCATTTGAACAGATAGATTCATCAGAATTTATGAGAAAGAAACTTAACTGGTTTGCTTGATTTTCTGGAGAAAATGGGAAAAACTTGGGGCCCATATGTAGTCTTCATATACATATATCTATACACTCATCATATATTTTGTCTGAAATTATTTTCCACAGAGAAGAAAAATGAGAAACAATGATCATTTCTGTAATCCTCAAGCAAACAAGAAGCAAACTGTTGACAAGTTCCAGAACTAGTTTGATTATGAATGAGTTCATTCTCATTGGCCTGAGTGATTTACTTTTCTTTTTTTTTTTTAATCAGATATTGAAAGATTTATTAATCTCTTAGTTTATCAATATTGGAAAAATGTGAAGTTTATCCTAAAATATTCACCATGTATCTAGAATCTTCTTTTCTTTGAAACAGAGCCTTATACTTCTGGTTTTCTGGTAGAAGTCTCTATAATAATTTACCTGCCTGACACATTTAGAAAATAATTAGATTTTATCCACTATCAAGGCATTTCATTTTAGAGTAATATTCTGCATTACTTTTTTCTGATATTAGAAAACTTATGTGTCAGGATGTCAGACAGTTTCTTCATGGGTGCTATAACAAGAATCTAAGTTACCCATGACGGGAGATAGGGTAATGTAAAGTTCACTCATATTCTTGATGATTTCATCAAGTGTTGCCTAGGTAGACAGTGGAATGCCAAGTATCTTTTTTTGCCTCACTTCTATTTCCCCACAGCAGTATGTTTCTATAAGTGAATATTAGGCATTATTTTAAAAATGAAGTTCTGTCATCTAATAAGACTGCGAAACCCTATTTTGAACAAAATGTACAAAGTTACTCTACTGCAGTACTTATCAGTGATTTAATCTGCTGATATCCACTGAAATCTCCAAGAGGTTTACATTTTCTAAGTTTATTTGACTATAAAAGCCCTTTATGAATTTTTTTCAAAAAATTAGAAAAATTTTAGAAAGGTTCACTTTTTTTCTTTACGTTGTAAAAGGTACTTTATGATTTGCCTTTGGTTATTCTACTCTCACAAACAAAGCTTGATTGCATCACATATCAGTACTGTATTTGAATTGATAACAAAGATAGATGTAAACTAAATATGTAGTTGTAACAGAATTGTAGTTTTTCAAGCAGTTTTTAGTGATGGGGCATTTTTCTTTTTCAAACAAAATAAAAAATAAAACCTCAAAATGTATAAAAATAAAATGGAGTTGTCCTTTTTGACCTGGGGATTGAATCCACCATCCAACTTGCCACTCTCCCCACATCTCACCATTCTGAGACTCTTATGTAGAAATCTAGGTTTCTATGTACTAGGCTGAGAAAGCCCTGACCTAATCCTAGTCTCATCTCTACAGTTTCACATTAAGTTGCTGACACCTTGAGAGTGGCTTGCTTTAGTTTGCAAAGGAGGTTGATGTTAGCAGGAGGAGCATCCAAGAGCCCTGCTTCTAATCTTATTGCTCATTCCATTACATCTTCCCAAAGAACACCAGACTAGGTAAAATAGAATGTTCTGCTTTGGAGAGTAATGAATTAATTGTTTCAATATTAATTTCTAAAAAAACAATTTTACCTTCTCTTAAAGCAATTAAATAGAAATATTTTTTCTTAAAGAGGTTTGTTTATAGTGATCAGTTTAGAGCTGCTTCAATTGCTATGATTTCTAAAAATTATTTTCTATTTCCTAAAGTCAATATATTAGAAGGACAGGCTACATTTAAACACAAAGTGTAGAGGGAGGAGCTACATTTAAACACAACGTGAAGTAATTTTCTAGTCAATAGTTTCAATATTAACAATTAATCCAGCTGCAACAGAGTTGCAATACCTACTCTCCACTTCATTGGACTCACCCAAGACAACTAAGAAGGAGGTGAGGATTAACAACCACCATACTAAGGAACTGAGAGAGCCTACAACTGCAAGCAAGAGTATGGGACTGAGACCCCCTCTTAATTAGAAGTGGAGTGGGCATCACCATCCCAGAATCCTCAGGATTGGGAAATGAGATATGGACAAGAGAGGACTTATTGGTATTCTACTATTGACTAATTGTGATTCTAGCAATGAAGAACTTATATCATTGATGTGGAGGCAGTGGCCATTGGAGGTTCTGAGGTCAAGGAGAGGGAAAAACAGGTGCAATATGGGGGGCATTTTTGGGACTTGGGAATTGTCCTGAATGACATTGCAATGACAGATACAGGCCATTATATATCTTGCCATAATCTACAGAATTGTGTGGGAGAGAGCGTAAACTACAATGTAAACTATAATCCATGCTTAGTGGCAATGATCCAAAATGTGTTCATCAATTGCAATGAAGTTACCACACTAATGAAGGATGTTGTTAATGGGAGCAAATGTGGGTGGTGTGGGAAAAGGGCCTATGGGAATCCCCTATATTTTTTATGTAACATTTATTTAATCTAAATATATCTTTAATTAAAAATTTAAAAAATTAGTCTATTCTAAAATAATATCAAAGTTTCTCTGAAATAATGGCTAGAATTTCTTATGGCTGTTTTCTCCACCCAGAAGGTGTTGCACATAATTTTGGTTTAATCACTATACCATTTAATGAAACAGAGAGCAAATGGACCCTATCTGATCTTCTTATGGCCTGAAAATATATTAAATCCATTTATGCTAAAACAGCATATTGATTCTTTCCTTGGATTAATTAAAAAAAAGCAAAACATGCATTGATAAGCTATAAAAAGTATTAAAAATATCAGTTTTCAGCTGCTTTGCAAGACCTATCACTGTTGATATAAAAAATAAACTTGAAGATGGAAACAAAATAAGCGCACTCTGTTTTCTGCATGTTACTACTAGTTATCTGGAATAAACCCCAATAGCTGATATCCCCAGTTATGTCAGGTAATCAACAGAAGCCCACTAAACCAGCCACATTTCAAAGGTAATAGGTGTACACCACACACACATTCTGTATTTCCACTAGGTCTTATACATAGATATTTTTAATATTGTTTATCAGCTTTTTAGTATTCATGTCTTCTAGTTGTTTTAGGTAAAAATTACTAAAAAAAAAAGTTGTGCTGTTTTAATTTGGAAATAAAATATTGAAGTAAAAATCTTTAACCATTCATCTAAACCTACTTTATGGACCGAGAGTTTTCTGGGTGCCCTGGTCCTAGCTCTGTCATGAATTAGCTCAAAACTTCAATTTATGTTATTAGTGCCTTTGTCATTTTGAGATAATGCCCATATTTGATTCTTTCTATTTTCTTCTAACAGCCTCATATGGTTGGATAGGTTTTTCTCCCCATCTCCACCCTTATCTTGGATTGTGGTTTATTTCTACAATCCTTATGAAGTCCTGGCCTCTGTTAAGCCAGAATACTAGAGCTATATCTTTAGTAAAGTGGAGAAAAGCAATGAAGACTCAATTAACATAACAACACATTGAAATTATGTCTTCAGAGCCAGTCAATGTTAACATAGAAGACATGTACTTGCTTTGTAAATATTTCATGCAGAGGCCTGAGGACCTGAAATACCACTAATGCCACCCTATTCCACCTCAACTTCCTCCTCAAACTCCAATTCCAAATGAAAAATATTGGCTGTGAATCAAGACCCCACCAAGTAAAGGAAAAGAGCAAGGGGGAAAAAAACCCTGAAAGCCTCTGTAGGAAGAGGAAAATAAGGGAAACTAACTAGAGAAAAAGGCTGACACTAGGAGGGGAGAATATATGGACAATATTAGTCAGGGTTCTTGAGGGAAACAGAATCAACAGGAGAAATCTGTCAATAATATGAGATTTTATAAAATTCTCTCATGTGACCATGGGGGTGCACAAGTCGAGGTTCCGCAAGCAGGCTGCAAACCAAGGACTCTGATGAAAGTCCAATGAAGGTCCTTGATGAGTTTCCAGTAGATGTTGGCTGTCCAAAGACGAGCTGGGAAATTCTGTCTGAATCCTGAAATCACTTCCCCTTTTAAGGCATTCAACTGATTGGATAAAGCATCACTCATTGCTGACAGCAATCTCCCTGGTTGATGCAGATGTAATCAGCCATCTATGCAGTAAACTCACTGATGACTAAAGCCCATAAATGTCCTTGTATTACAATTAGCCCAGTGCTTGCTTGACCAAACTACTGTGCACAATTACCTGGCCGAGTTGACACATTAACCTAACCATCACAGGAACCAATGGAAATTCAGTGGGAAAAATAAACAATTGCTCTACACAATTCTTGGGACTGTCTTTCTTGAAAGACTAGTAATAAGTTGAACAATGATTGATTACCTATCCTGTACTGTTATGTTCACTTCTGTTCCTCTCTCTCACCCTTTACAGTAACTATGACCAAGTAACTGTGGTGCTTCTGCTTCAAAGTATGCTATATTGAATTGAATGTTAGAGAACAAATACCTCTCAGCTGAAGGCTTATATTAAGCAGTAAATTCATGCAAAATAGTTTAGTTATAAAATTTTATCTAGCTAATAAAATTTTTATCATATTAAATGTCTCCTATATTAAAAAATAGCAGTTATAAAACCAAACACTGTGTTGAACATATAAAATATTAATTGTATTATTTTTCTATAGATGTCTAGAAAAGCAATTCATATGGAAAACAATAAGATTCATTAAAAAGCCATGGAAAAAATGTTCTTTCAGAGATCTAATTCCATTTTCAATGGATAGTT
The DNA here is from genome assembly GCA_029593785.1 of Cabassous unicinctus. Classification (NCBI taxonomy): domain Eukaryota; kingdom Metazoa; phylum Chordata; class Mammalia; order Cingulata; family Chlamyphoridae; genus Cabassous; species Cabassous unicinctus. Next base: position 15,436 of record JAQZBX010020550.1, read on the forward strand.
TATGTTTAAAAGAATTTGCAAATGCATGGAGTTTTATGAAAGTTACCTGCAAGTTTACTCTGGATTGAAATCTTTATATAGCATTAAAGCATTGTCAGGTGAAATGCAACTATCATTTATTATAGCACACCAAATACCGACCTTTAGATTATTTGAAAAAGCAAATTCTATTTATAGCCCTCTCAGTTCTAGAAATGATCATCTTATATATACTAGAACACTCAGAAATGCAAAGCTGTTTTCAATTTGACATCTTTTGATTTAGAATCATTTTTCTAGATCTAGACTCTAGGTGTAGACCATAGCTTGCATTCTTCTGACACTCACTACTATTTGTCTTCATTTGGAGCTGAACTGGAGATAAGACTTTCCATTCATTCATTTATTTGAAAACATTCACCGAATATATATTAGGTACAACATACTGATAAAAATACAAAGGTAAATAAAACGGCATTCCTAACTCAAGTGTACAAATGAACTGAGTTGTGAGCATAATAATTCTGATAAAGGGTAGAAGATGATAGCTGCTAGAGGAGGGATACAAATTCTGAGCTCTTGAGTGGTGGAAATTGTTTCTGGCTAAGAGTTCTAAGAAAACTGCACTGTAGGATGTGAGGTTTAAGGAAGACATTACAGGAGGTAGACATGGGGGTATATTTTAGGTAGAAGAAAGATCTTCAGCTTAGTTGCATAGGCAAAAGGCTTAGGAATGTTTAGGAAAGAGCAAATATTTAAATTCAAATATTTAAGTTTGTTGAACATAGGTGCCAGATAAGAGCTAGATTGTGGAAGTCCCTAAGAAGTTACCTGAGAAGAATTAACTTCTATTTTTTAGATAGTAGAGAGTCACTAAAGTTTTGAGATGCGGCAGCCTGATCAGAGTTGTGCTTTAGGAAGATGCTTCTGGCTGTCACTGTCACATGTAAGTAAGATCATGTCAGCCCTCTAAGATGAATCCTCTAACGGCTTCCCATCTCATTCATAGTAAAAGGAGAATCCTCACAAGGCCTTGACTCCCATCACTCTCCTCTTCACTGATGAGTTTTGCCTATACAGACATCCATGTTAACCCCCAATATACCTGTCACAATCCTATTTTCATGGCTTTTGCTCTAGTCATTCCCTCAGCTGGGAATGCTCTTCTTCATCAAGGCACCTGACTCTGTCTGTTCCTATATTATGCGTGTCTTGACATCTGGGGAAAATCCCGAGGGCCTCAAATAACCTAACCACAAGTTCTCCTTCCCCTTGTCCTCCTGCAGATAAGATCCCCAAGCCTTTTCACAGAGCTCAGGTACAGTGTCTACTTACATATAAGTATTAGGCTTTAGTTCCCTGCCAGCCCACATAATTATTCAAACCATCTTGCTGTGGGAACCAAGGGCCACCTCATCCTCTTGTTACAGCAAAGCCTTCCTTCCATTGCCCCTGGTTACTCTGTTCCCAAATGCAGCACCATGTGGCACTGCATCATGTGTAATGTCCTCTCTCAGGCTGTGAGTATATGTGACTAATAAACTGCTATTGATCTCATCTGTCTAGTGTCAGGTGTCCAGTGTTTAGCCATCCCCATAACCCTAGGGCAGGAATCCCCTCTCACCAGTGGGGTGAAGAGAAGGCAATCAAAACAATGTCACAAGCCACAAGGAATAAATTTATTCAAATGCACATGGTTGCCTCTGTCACACAGGATGCAGCACTTAGTGCTGGCACAGTATGATCCATAACCCCAAACATCTATTCTTGTGACTACCACCATTCAGATTAGCAACTATGTCTGAAAGAGCTGAAAGTTTGTGGGCTGTGTCACTGATGACTTCAGATACAGATGCTACTGTAGAATAGGAAGAGGACTTGAGCAGAAAAGAAAAGACAAATTCATTGACTTGACAAAGCCTTCCTTTCAGTTAGTATGAATGCTGTTGTTTGCATAAAGAAATATAACATCCCATTAGTGGCAATCATCCATTTTCCTTTGCTTCTTTGCTTTCCCAATTATTATTCCAAAGGTACTCACCAATTAGCTTGATTTTTACAATAGTTGCACATGGCAGCTGGCAAATAGTCTGCAAACACAATTCATTTAACTCTCAAATTTCATATATGTATTTGTGCAAATGTACATATATACACATTTGTATACATACAAAACATAATTGAGACTAATATATGAAATGTGATATGGATTATGTAAGAATAGAGATATTACCTTAAGAATTAATGGAAATCAGGGAGCAGATGTGGCTCAAGTGGTTGAGCACCCACTTCCCACATGTGCAGTCTTGGGTTCAGTTCCTGGTGCCTCCTGAAAAAATGAAAACAAACAACAAGCAAAACAGACGAAAAAACCAACTCAGGAAAGGTGATGTGGTGTAACCGTTGGCCAATTTGATATAATTATGAATTCCAAAAATATAGTTGGATCATGCTTATAAACTGATCTGTTAATCTGGGCATGATTAAGTTATGATTAGGGCGTTGAGCCCCACCCCTTTGGTGGGTGGGGAATCGAATATAAAGGGCAAGGCAAAGAACAGAGTTGAAGCAGTCTTTTGAGAAGCAGTTTTGATGTTGGAAAGAAGGCCCCAGGAGAAGAGAAGCAAGACATTTGCCTGATCGTCTACAGCTGACCTTGTGGAGGAAACAGGAGCTAAGCCCGGAGAGAAACAGCCCAGGGAAGAGAGGAACCCCAGAAGCCTGAATCCTGGCAAACACCGGCAGCTGTCTTGCTCTAACACGTGGCAATGGGCTGTGGTGAGAGAGGAAACTTAACGCTTTATGGCCTGGTATCTGTGGACTTCTACCCCAAATAAATACCCTTTATAAAGACCAACCCATTTTTGGTATTTCACATTAGCACCCCTTTGGCTGACTAATACATGTGGCTCAGTGGTTGAGTGCCAGCTTCCCACATAAAAGGTACCGGGTTCAATTCCCGGGCCCCAGTACTTCAAAAAAAAAAAAAAAAAAGAAAATCACAATAAAGTTATAGAAAGCTTAGTAATATCTTATAATATTTTCTGTTTCATGATAATTTATCATATGACCCAATACCATGTTTGAACATGGTATATAGAATTCCTTGTTCATTTCAAATTTAAGTATGACTTTAAGAATCTCACTGACAAATCTAATTGCTCCTGCCTCAGTGGAACAAAGTTTCTACAAATTAAAACTCGTTAAAAAAACTATATAACACAGTGAACCATGTGGTGGAGGATAGGCTGTGGTTAAGACTACAAATATGAAAGCATTCTCTCTTGAAATATGACAAATGTACAATACTAATACATGGTGTTAATAATAGGGTGGTTTATGGGAAAAATATACCAAATGTAAGCTTTGGACAAAGATTAATATTAATTAATATTAGTTAGCAGTAATATTTTAATGATGTTCTTTCATAATTTGTGACAAATGTTCCACAACAATGCAAGGTGTGGGTGGTGGGATAATGTATGGGAATTTCCACACATGATGAATGGCTGTTTTGTAAGTGCACAATTTCTCTAATACAAATATAAAAAAAAGATACTAAAAACTGCAGTGCGGGCGCAGATGTGGTTCAGTCTATTGGGCACTCCCCTCTCATGTGGGAGCTCCTAGGTTCGGTGCCTAGGTTTCTCCTGGTGCCTCCTGGAGAAAGCAAGCAAACAATGAGCAGACAGATGAGCCAACAATCTGGGGAAAGGGAGGGGGTGATAAATAAAGTAAATAAAAGTAAATCTTTAAAAAATACAAATACAAAACCAAAAAAAAACCACTGCAGTGGCTCAGTAATGGTTGCCTAATCAGGCATTACTATCAATAAAACATAAATTACATAGAAATCCTGATTTTACCAACATAATAAGTGATTTTGTTGAAATTAAGGCAATAAAAATAAATTTTATGGAATATATATATAATAACTTATGAATTATGTATGTTATTACTAATCCAAACATCACTAGCCCATCAACAAAATACTCAGACATGTGCAATTAAAATTAAATTCAGTAGATTTTTTTTACATTGTGCTTACTTTTAATCAGATAAAAACCATTGCTTAATATATCCTTACATTTTTTTATTAGGAAGATATTTTATAAAGGTGAGAAAATAGAAAATAATTCATATAATTCGTGTAGTAGTTTGTCATCTTGAATTGTGAATTTGTGCATTTATGAATAAATATTTAGACATGAGGTTTGCAGCTTCCATATGTACCCTTTCACTGGTCTTTCAGAAGTGAGACAGGACTGCATACTCCCTAAAGAATTTATCTTCTTTCTTAAGACTGTTGGGAATATGGATTTATAATGGGTCTTAAGTAGGAGCCATACAAGGGCAAATCCACAGAGGCAATATATGTCTTTTTGTCTGCTTTTGAAAGAGAGAGAAGTAAGGTCACATGTACTTTAACAGGACCTGAGCCTTAAAAATAAGCCAATGTTACCACTGCAGACAAGAAACTCAAATATGTATATTCACCAGGATAAAAGAAATAATATGTATTGTATTGCACCTATCACTGTTCCTCTCTGAATTATTATGTTATAGGAACAATTCTAAGTGCAATACACATTGTATTACATTTAATCTTCAAAGAAACACTGTGAAGTAGGAGTAAATCTTTCCATTTACAAAAGAGATCAACATCATGGTATTCCATACAGCATTGCTTCTGATCCAGGAACTCCATAGCAAATGAAGTGTGGCAGTGGACCCATACTCATGGAATTCACTGTTCTTACCATGTTCCCCCTTATCCTAGAGCAGCTGGATTGATAAAATGGTGGAATGGCTTTTTGAAGACTCAATTATAACACCAACTGGGTAGCAATACTCTGCATGGCTGAAACAGTGTTCTCCAGGAGGCTGTATATGCTCTAAATCAGTGTTCAATCTATGGTTATATTTCTCACACAGCCAGAATTCAGGAGTCCAGAAATCAAGGGGTGGAAATGGAAGTGGTACTACTCACTCTTACCATTAGTGATCTACAAGACAAGTTTTTGCTTTCTGTCCCTGCAACCTTATGCTCTCCTGGTCTAGAAGTTTTAGTTCCAAAGGAAGGAATGCTTCCACCAGGAGAGAGCAATGATTCCAATAAAATGGAAAATAAAATTTCCACCTGGCTAATTTGAGATCCTCATGCCTCTGAATCAACAGGAAAGGAAGGGAGTTATTTTACAGGATGGGGCGATTGTTCCTGATTACCAAGCTGAAATTAGACTGTTACTACACAATGGAGGTAAAAGAAGTGTGTGCTTGGAATACAGGACATCTCTCAGGAAATCTTTTAGTATGTCCTGCAATTAAATTCAATGAAAGACTCCAATGGTCCAATCTAGGCAGGGCTACTAGTGGTTCAAACCCTTCAGGGATGAACGTTTGGCAAAGAACCACAGCCAGCTGAGGTACTCCCTGAGGGTAAAGGGAATGTGGAATGGGGAGTGGCAGAAGCTATGACCATGTGACCAGTAGCAGAAATGTGGATGTAATGAGTATGTCTTCCTAAATTTTTAAGAGTATATTTGTATATATACATAAAGCAAATATCTTTGCTTTCTTCCCTCTGTGATCCCCTTATCATATAACATAAGTTGAACTAACTTTATGTCCTAGTATTTAAGTTATAGGATATCAAGGATAACAGTAAACATCACCCAAGGACATACATCATCTTCCGAGGAAAGGGTTAGGTCATTTTTGTTGTACTCTGGACAGTTGTATTATGTTTGGTGAAAGTATAACCACATTATTGTCTTTATTTGGTGATTAAGTATAGTTTAAGGAGATGTGTATGGGTGCCAAGCTGACAAAGGTTGGACTGTGATGATTAATTTCATATGTCAACCTGGCTAGGTTATGTTATCCAGCTGTTTGGTCAAGTGAGCATTTTTACTGTGAGGGTATTTTGTAGATGGATTTACATCATTAGTCAATTGATTGCTTCTAGGACTGATTGCATCTACAATTAATAAAGGAGACTGCCCTCAGCGATGAAGCTTAATCTTTTCCTCCAATCAATTCAATCAGTTGGAGGTTTTAAAGCCAGAACTGAGGATTTTAGAAATCAGAAAGAATTCCTGCCTCTTGTTCAGCTAGCCAGCTTTTCCTGGAGTATACAACTTCATGTTCATTGGAGTTTCCAGCTTGCAGCTTGCCCTACAAAATTAGGGTTTGCCATTTGCCACTGTTGTGTGAGCCGGTTCCTATAATAAATCTCTCTCTCTCTTTCTCTTTCTCTCGTTCTCACCATATATATATATATATCTCCTGTTGGTTCTGTTTTTCTGGAGAACACTGACTAACACAAATCTTCAGAGAAACACTGTGAAGTAAGAATGATTACTCCCATCTTACAGAAGAGAAAATTTAGGGTTAAAAATGTTAAGCAAATTTTCCAGGAGTACTGCCTGGTTACCTAACATAAGCCTTGTAATTCCTTGGTTCCTTTTCTTTCTATTCCTTTGGGATTCATCCTCTTCTCTCCTGCTTTATGTCAATACCACTTACCCAAAAGGGTCTTCCTCCAAGTCTGACAGCATTGAAATTGTAAGATGTAGTATAGGATACTCTTCCTATTTTTCCCAAAGCGAGAATCCAGGTTCTTTTCATGTAAAAAGTTTAACTGCTAGGGGAGCGGATGTAACTCAGTGGTTGAGCACCTGCTTCCCATGTACAGGGTCCTAGGTTCAATCCCTGGTGCCTCCTTAAAAAAAAAAAGAAAAAGTTTAACTGGTAATCACTATGGAGAGATAAAAAGGGGATGAAATGAATAACTGTGGGCAGTCTATAAAATTTATGTAAATTTTTAGTGTCTTAATTTCATACTTTCTGGCTTGTAGTTTCTGATTTCCTGTGAGGTACTAAATGTTTATTCCCCTCCGCCATTTTTTTTTCTGAAAGTGAGTTTCAACATTCTTGCCCATCTTCACACTGTTTCCTTAACCTTCTCCCCCTGCCCTCTTATCCTTAGAAAAGGGTAACTGGGGAATATCTGCCCTGTGGTGGAAATTTTCCCTAGTCTAAAAATTCCATCAGATGAGAATATGCCACAATCAGTTCAGGCAGTATAGTCAGTGAAACTGTCATGTTAGTCGTGCTGCTTCCGTATCGATGGATCTCTGGGCCAGGTGACTCCAAGTTCACTGAATCTCAGTCTTGTCATGGAACAATCCTCCTGGGGCATTCCCTTAGAGTCACAAAGCCAACTGGTGGCAGGACCAAGGTGAGAGCCAGAGCCATCAGACCCCAAGGCCATTCTCCTGCCACACCCTCAGGCTACGCTGTTTTGACCTTCTCAGGCCCCTTGGGTAGTGCTGAGGTGTGTCTGATCTGCTGATGAAGGATCTGCCTTTGCCTTCTTCAGTTTTGGGGACTATAGTAAGTACATGTGCCAGGAGGCCCCATAGAGGAGTTCAGTTCATTCCAAGTATTCTGAGTGATAATAAACCATGAATGTCCTTAAATCCAAATGTAGGAATCCAGATCATAAGCAAACAGAAAGCATAAAGCCCTGATGGAAAGTCAGCAAAGGGGAAGTAACATGCTTTTTATTTTATTTTTAGCATACTAGATTTCCAACATATACCTGAGCACTAATTCATGAGAAAATGACAATTATTGAGCCTACCTGTCCTGAAGCTTCAGGGACAATTCATTGGTGGGGGTACATAGGTGGGTGTCAACCCACAAAGGTATGAGCCCATCTTCCAACTTTCTATTTGGGCTCAGCAGTGGAATTCATAGATTCAGGCAACATTTTCTGAGATTCTGTTTTAATTGTTGAGGCTTCTCTGAATGTGTGATTTTAATACTAACTTGAAAATCCAGTGTTTGAAATTTATTGGGAAAACTTGAGGAATACTTTGTACTGTTTTTTTCTTCCACAAGTTTTTTCACTAATAAATCAGCACTAAAATATAGTAAAAAGAACACAGCTCATAAAGTCATAGAGGCCTGGGTTCAAATTCTAGCCCTGTTCTTAGTACATTACATTATAAAACTTATACTTTCTGAATCTCAGTTCCTTCTATCATAAAAAGAAAATCATAATATACAAATTATAGGGATACATGCCAAAGTACCTAGTATAGTGTACCTAGTAAATAGTTAACACAGAGTAAATATTAGTTGAATCTGAATCTGAATCTATTTTGGAGATAAATAAAATAAAATAAATTATTGACAGAGAGTCTACATTCAGGTAGGCACTGGGTTCTAAAGATGGAAAGATCCTACTTAATATCCTGAAGCAGATCACAGTCTACAATGGAAAGAAAGCCTGTAAACCAGTAATTAAAAAACAACTTAATGAGGGTTTAAGTGATATCACAAATCTCTAGGTCTCAGGTCTATCTCCAGTCTGAAGACCAGCACCCATCCTCTTGAGGTCCTTTATAGAAATAAGCACTTCAAGCAAAGCTCATGGCTAAAGGAATTTGTTTTACTAATTGTAGAACACAAAGGAGTTTGAATCATATAAAGCATTACTTTTGTCTGGATAGATAAGTCTGGACTGCCTTTTTCCATTGCATAAAGCTCATCCCCAATCTCATACTTAAATCTTGGATTGTTTTTTCATATGTTTAAGAAAACACAATCCCAGATACACTAACTCACAAGAAACAAGAGAATGCTTTACCCATGCCTGAAACAGCACTGGCTGAGATCACAAACCTGAAGCCCAGGAAGTAGGAGCTTCCAATGTAAATGCAAGCAAGCCAGAGAAAGCAGCATGTATGAGGTTTAGAGGTAGAAGGCAGCAGGCCATGTCTCATCTGAAGAAATACAAGTAGTTCGATATTATTAGGGCACAAAATTACTCCCTGGGGGAGTAATCAGTGCATGGAGGTTTTTTGTTCCTTGTCAAATAATTTAGACTTTATCATTTGGACAATAAGGAGTTACTGAAAGATGATAAGAAGGCAAGTGATATAAGGAGATGAGTATTTTATAAAGACAAATTTGCCAAGAGTGACAAGGATTGAAGGTAGCTGAAATGAAGACAAGGAAACAGTTATTGCGATAGTACAGGTTGGAAATCTTGAGTATCTGAACAATAGTTAACATTCTTAAAGTCATAAATCTAACAGTTTGCAGGTCCAGAGTTTCATCTAGTTCTTTGATACTTGATGGTCAAAGATTTAAGTCTTCAAAGATCAATTAGCATCACTAGAAATACAACAATGGTGGACTTCACCAAGGAGGAGAGGAGGGAAAGGCAGATTAGCAATTAAACATCCCATAGTGAAGCAAACTTTGATGGCACCTTTGACTTCTTCCTCTGCATCACTGTATCACAAACCAGTCAGTTACTATTTCCTATTAGTTCTGCCTGAGTAACGCCAAGCCATGTCTTCAAAGAGAGGATGGTTGCTTCAGACCCTGTAGCAGGGGAGAGAGCTGTTACTTTAACAGATGCGATGGAGATGAATACTGCAGCTCATCTTCACAGGGGTGCAAGCCTGCATCTACATTGAGTTGACTACTCTCTCAACCAGCTGAGGCTAAATTATGTTCTAATAACAAAACAACCCCAAAGTCTAATTTTCTACAAAAACAACGTTTCTTTTTCTTACTTGTTTCTTTTTAGGTCTATTTCATCTTTTTTCTGTATCTTTTTCACTCTAGCATCCAGACTGAAGGAGCTGCTTCTATATGGACATGGTGGTCTTGAAGTAGAGAGAAAAGGAGAATTGACTTTTCAAACATCGCCTCCAAAATGATGCACACTAATTCCTCTTAAATTTTATTGTCCAAAGGTGGTTCACGTGACCAAGCTTAAAATCAAAGGAGCAGGAAGTACAGCCTCTTGTTCCTGGTCAAGCCCAGGAGGGAGAAGCTCAAAATGGAGCCACAGAAAATATTTTTCAACACTCAGTCTATCAGAACTATTGAACTTAAAGCCATCCTTGGTATTTCTCCAGGAAGGGTGGGCCTGGTTTACCAGGAATCTATTTTCATGAGGCACTGAAAGGAGTCATTCTAACGGAAGAGAACTTTACACAGAGAAACTTGTTATATAACAGATTATCTGGAACAAAATAGTATAATGACTCAAAACAAAGGCTCTAAAGTAAGATGGCTACTTTTAAGTCCCTGCTCTATCACTCTCAAGCTGTATGACCTTGGTCAAAGTACTCATATTATATGCTTTTCATCTGTAAAATGGGAATTACATTTTTATTTAAAGGAAGGAACTTTTATGAAGTATAGGGTGCATAAAACAGTCTTCCATTGATGCCAGAGCAAAAGCGTGTAAGAAAGAAGCTGTTTTAATCTCAATGAGAGCAGCAGGAGGTAGCATGGCATTATGGCACAGCATAGCTCCAACGAACAGCCATGCTGCCTCCCCTGGACTTACTGCACTGTCCTCTCCAGCTCTCTAGGTTTTAGCAGAGCTGGCCGCCCCCCCTCCCCAGTAGGTGGCACATCAATGGAGGCTTTCCTTGCAAGGATTTGGTAGAGGTGCCATAACTGACATAGCAGACAGGACTTGCTGATGAGGCTGTGAAATGCATCAGGTCCAGAAATAAACAGGAGTGGGGCAGACACACATTTTTTAGGGAGATCTGAAGGTCCAAATATTTTGCTGATAGCAACTTCAATGAGAAAAATTGTTCATGTTCCTTGAAATTTGAAATCTTTCATGTCACTGAAACATTGCACTCTATCAAAATGTTCAACTGAAATACAGTTTAGACTCCTTTACTCTCTATTTGGGAAAGTTACATTTAGGCAACAAGTAAAACTCAAAAAAGACAAATTTTTGGTATAATAATCAGGATCTAGGATGAATACAGGAAACAAGAAAGACACTTTTACTGGTAACATCTCTCAGATGCCAATTTGTGTCACTTCTCGTCCATATGATCACACAGAACACATAAAATAGGTAGAGGTTAATGATTACAATGATTCCATTTCACTGGGGTGACCTGGATTATGTATTTAAAGCATGTGTCACTGAAGGGCCTGAGGCTCTAGTAAGTGCACAAACACTGAGAGGCTATTACATGTAAGATAGTCATTAATACTTAATGAGGTAGTAAACAGAGTGCATTAGTCTTCATTTCATGACAAGGTTTCAATGTATTAAGATTATATTTTTTACAATGTGGAATGTGCCATTATATTTTCACTCACTTAAAATAGCTTAAATTTAGCAATGCAGATTGATTTAATTAAAATATGCAAATCAATAACTTCAGCTGATAGTCTTAATTCCCTTTGCAATGGCATTAAAAAGTCCAATTTATTTGGTCATCATTCTGAGACAATAAATCTCTAAACCTAAGCAACCTTTTTGTTTTGCTAATGTCTTTAAATAGGAAACTGATCTGGGCTTAACTTAGTGAAATAGATCACTTAAATAAAGCATACGAAGAATAAAAGAAGACTGAGGCAAGACCAACAAAATTATATGTGGGGTTTATTAAAAGTCCAACACCTCATCTGAGAATATGCACAACTTTCATATGGAATTAAACATTAAATGTAGGCATATGACTGGTGACATTGCTATTCATCTCATCTTTATCCCATTCCTATGGGTGTGAATACATTGTAAATAGAACCTTTTGAAGATGCTATTTTTAAAGTGTGGCCAACTGAATCTAGATGGGCTTTAATCTTTTTCCTGGAGGGCTTACAGATAGAAAGTCACTGGGAAGAGCTGGAAGCCAGAAATCAACTGAACCAAGAAAAGAAGAGAGAGGACATCACTATGTAATGGGAAAACCATGGAACCCAAGGATTGCCAGGCTGCCAGAACACTACTGAGCACAGGAAGAAGCAAGCCTTTAAGTCTCTGAAACCACGAGCCAGTAAGTTCCTGCTGTTAAGCCAATCTGTTGTGTGGTATTTGTCTTAGCAGCTTGGAAACTAGGACATTTAAGAATTTCAGGAAAATACATTTAGACCTCTTTAATTTACAGATACTTAAAAAAATACTTTAGTTCTGATAAAGCAATGAGGAGAGAAAATGTTTCTCATTTGTAAATCTTAAAAGCATGTTAAAGTCAATTAAAATATAATTATTTATTTAGCAAATATGAACAAGTACCTACCACATATGTTGCTGTATATTGAGGAATCAAAAAGAAACATAATCTAGTTGAAAAGGATGTGCAGTAACCGGGAAAAGATTCTGAGCTACTTTGTAAAAAATATGTTTGTCTGCAACTAAAAAATTTTTCCTTCTGCCATGATCAATATGCATATAAATTAATGATAACCAATTTTTTTAATAATCAGAAATAATCTTTTATGACAAATAGTGCAGATATAAAACTGCTATCAGAAGGCAGGAATGAATAAAGATGTATGAAAAAACTAAAGTCTTGCATGCAGTGGACATTCTGTATATTTTCTCTCTATTGTGCTTGCTTTCTCCATACAAATATTTTTAAATCCCAACACCAAGCATTGTGTGAGCTTACCATAATTGATCTTATTTTCACATATACAGTTTTTTTCTAGATACCATAGTAAAACTAATTTTTCAATAATTAACTCTGTAAAACTTTGCTTCTGCATTTTTTATTTTTTAATGTTGTTGAGATTGCCCACTTATCATTCAATATACTTTATATGAAATCACAAAATGGACATTTGTATTGGCAATTAGTACTTGGAAAAAATGTCTCTTGAAAACTGTGAATCTCCTAATTTTGGTGATAAATTCCATTCTTGTGTTTCTCTTTTTCCCTTAAATTTAAGGAATTCGAATATATGTGAAATTCAATCACAGAAACTAACTTAAGCCTAAGCTTAGCATATTTTCTTATTCTCCCCATTCTAATGCACTCTTCCCATTTCATTTTGATAGCCTAAGATATGCCTTTCAACAAATATTGCACCCTAAAATCTTTTTTTAAAGTAATACAAATAAAGTACACTAGAATAGATTTTTAAAATATTTTTTCTTGAGGTATATCATTCATACATGACATGCATAAACAATAAGCTTATAGTAAAGATTGTGAACTTACAAAATAAACATACATAACATCATACAGGGTTCTCATACATCACCCCTCCACCAACACTTTGCATTGTTGTGAAACATTTGTTACAAACCATGCAAGAGCATCATCAAAATATTACTACTAACTATAGTCCCTATCTTACATTTGGTGTATTTTTCCACCAACTCACCCTATTATTTAAAATTATATTTTATTACAAAGGTTGTGAACTGGCAAAACAATCATACACACATGTAGAATTCCCACACAACACCCTTCATCAACACAGCACACTGTGCTGGAACATTTGTTACCGATTATGAGAAAATATTATCAGACTATTACCACCAAACAAGGTCCATAGCATACATTTGGCACACTTATTCAATACACCTCCATTATCAACACAGTACATCTTAGGCATTGATGCAAGAATATTATAGTATATTACAATATTATAATATATAGTTAACCACAGTCTATAGGTTGCACCAATTGTAGTTTTCCCATGCTTCTCCACATTCCCACCACCTGCAATAGTAATGTACATCTACTCTAGCTCACAGAAGGACATTCTTGCATTTGTACCCTCAACCACGATTCTCATCCACCTCTGGGTTCACTGTCCCTAGATTATTCTTTAGCTTTCTTTCAATTGGCATTTACTTCCTCAGACTACCCTTTTCAGCCACAATCCCATTTATAAACCAGTTGCTACTCACTCTAATGTGTGACCATCAACTCTATCCATTTCCACACTTTTACAGTCAAGTTAATTAAAGCTTCTGCATACATTAAGCATCAGTAGTTCTTCTCAACCCTTCTCTTATCTCCTAATAACCTATACTCTAGGTTTTAACTCCATGTGTTTATTTTTCATATTGAATTCCTATTAATGAGACCATGCAATATTTGTCCTTTTGTGTCTGGCTTACTTCACTTAGTATAATGTCTTCAAGATTCATCCATGTTATCATATGTGCCCCAATTTCATTTCTTCTTGCTGCATCATAGTGTTCCATCATATGTATATACCATATTTTGTTTATCCAGTCATTGGTTGATGGACACTTGGGTTGTTTCCATCTTTTGGCAATTGTGAATAATGCTTCTATGAACATTGGTGTGCAGATGTCTGTTTGTGTCATAGTTTTTGGTTCTTCTGGATATATTCCTAGAAGAGGAATTGCTGGATCATATTTAGCTTCTTGAGGAAATGCCAAACTGTCTTCCACAGAGGTTGCACCATTTTACACTACCACCAACAGTGAAGGAGTGTTCCTATTGCTCCACATCCTCTCCAGCACTTATTGTTGCCTGTTTTTTTAATAAAGGCTATTCTATGTGGAATTAGATGATATCTCATTGTTTTAATTTGCATTTCCCTAACAGCTAGTGATATGGAACATTTTTTCATGTGCTTTTTGGCCAATTGTATTTCCTCTTTGGAGAAATATCTACTTAAATCTTTTGCCCATTTTTAAATTGGATTGCTTGCTATTTTATTGTTGAGTTGTATGATCTCTTTACATAGAATGGAAATCAAACCCTTATCAGATATGTGGTTTCCAAATATTTTTTCCCATTAAGTGGGCTGCCTTTTCACCTTCTTGATGAAGTCCTTTGAATCACAGAAGTGTTTAAGTTTGAGGAGGTCCCTTTTATCCATATTTTCTTTTGTTCATGCTTTCGGTGTAAGGTTTAAGAATCAAAAAAGAGAATACACCACCTACCACCAGGCCTTGAAGAAGTTTCCCTACATTTTCTTCTAGGAGCTTTATTGTACTTGCTTTTATATTTAGGTCTTTGATCCATTTTAAGTTCATTTTTGTATAAGATGTGTGATAGGGGTCTTCTTTCTTTCTTTTGGCTATGGATATCCAGTTCTCCCAGCATGAATAAACTGTTCTTTCCCAGCTGGGCGGGTTTGACAGGCTTGTCAAAAATCACTTGGCCATAGATGTGAGGGTCTGTTTCTGAACCATCAATTCGGTTCCATTGGTCTATGTGTCTATCTTTATGCCAGTACCATGCTGTTTTTACCACTGTAGCTAGGTAATATGATTTAAAGTCTGGAAGTGAGAGTCCTCCAACTTCACTTTTCCTTTTTAAGGTGTTTCTGGCTAACCAGGGCCTCTTACACTTCCAGATAAATTTGATAATTGTGTTTTCCATTTGTTTAAAAAATGCTGGTGGAATTTTTATTGGGATTGCATTGAATCTGTATATCAATTTGGGTAGAATTGACATCTTAATGATATTTAGTCTTCCAATCCATGAGCATGGAATGTTCTTCCAATTATTTAGGTATTTTTTTTTTATTTCTTTTAGCAATGCATTATAGTTTTCTGAATACCAGTGCTTAACATCCTCAGTTAAGTTTATTCCTAAATATATGATTCATTTAGTTGCTATTGTAAATGTAATCTTTTTCCTGACATTCTCCTCAAATTGTGCATTACTAGTGTATAGAAACACCACTAATTTTTGTGTATTGATCTTGTATCCTGACACTCTACTGAAATCATTTATTAGCTCTAGCAGCTTTGTTGCAGATTTTTCAGGACTTTCTAGATATCATCTGCAAACAGTGAAAGTTTCAATTCTTCCTTTCCAATTTGGGTGCTTTTTATTTCTTTTTCTTGCCTGATTGCTCTAACTAGAACATATAGCACTATATTGAACAATAGTGGTGACAATGGGCATCCTTGTTTTGTCCCTGATCTCAACGGGAAAGCTTTCAGTCTTTCACCATTGAGTACAATGTTAGCTGTGGGTTTTTCATATATAGCCTTTATCTTGTTGAGAAAGTTTCCTTCAATTCCTATTTTTTGTGGTATTTTTATCAAGAAAGGATGCAAATTTTGTCAAATGTCTTTTTTGCATCAATCGATAAGACCGTGTGATTTTTCTTCTTTGATTTATTAATGTGATGCATTATGCTGATTGATTTTCTTGTGTTGAACCAGCCTTGCATGCCTGGTATAAAACTCACTTAATAAGATGAATAATTCTTTTAATGTGTTCTTGGATTCAATTAGCAAGTATTTTGTTGAGGATTTTTGCATCTGTATTCATTAGAAAAATGGGTCTGTAATTTTCTTTTTTTGTAATATCCTTATCTGGCTTTGGTAGTAGGGTGATATTGGCTTCGTAGAATGAGTTTGGTAGCATTCCTTCTTGTTCAACTTTTTGGAAGAGCTTGAGCAAGATTGGTATTAAATCTTCTTTGAATGCTTGGTAGAACTCACCTGTTGAACCATCTGGTCCCTGGCTTTTCATTTTGGGGAACTGTTTGATGACTGTTTCAATCTCTTTACTTGTGATTGCTTTCTTGAGGTCTTCTATTTCTTCTAGGGTCAGTGTAGGTTGTTTTTACATTCCTAGGAATTTTTCCATCTCGTCTATATTGTCCAGTTTTTTGGCATCAAGTTGTTCATAGTATCCTCTTATCATCTTTCTTATTTCTGTGGGGTCAGTAGTAATGTTCCAATTATCATTTTCTATTTCATTAATTTGCATCTTCTCTCTTTTTTTCTTAGTCAGTCTAGCTAAGGGTTTGTCAATGTTGTTAATCTTCTCAAAGAACTAACTTTTGGTTTTGTTAGTTCTTGTTTTTTTGTCCTCAATTTCATTTATTTCTGCTCTGATCTTTGTTATTTCATTCCTTCTACTTGCTTTTGGATTAGTTTGCTGTTCTTTTTCTAGTTCTTCCAGCTGTGTAGTTAGGTCATTGATTTTAGCTCTTTCTTCTTTTTTAATGTAAGAACTGAGGGCTATTAATTTTCCTCTTAACATTGCCTTTGCTGCATCCGATAGGTTCTGAAATGTTGTATTCTCATTGTCATTTGTCTCGAGATATTTATTGATTTCTCTTGAAATTTCTTTTTTGACCTACTGATTATTTAAGAATATATTGTTTAATCTCCATATATATGTGAATTTTCCCTTTTTCTGCCACTTGTTGATTTCCAACTTTGTTCCATTATGATCAGAGAAAGTGCTTTGTATAATTTCAATTTTGTTGAATTTATTGACATCTGCTTTGTGGCACAACATATAGTCTATTATGGAAAAAGATCCATGAGCACTTGAAAAGAATGTATATCCTGCTGTTTTGAGGTACAATGTTCTGTATATGTCTATTAAGTTTCATCCATTCATCATATTATTCAAGCTGTCTTTTTATTATTGATCCTCTGCCCAGATGTTCTATCCAATGCTGAGAGTGGTGTATTGAAGTCTCCAACTATTATTGTAGAGATGTCTATTTCTCCCTTCAGTTTTGCCAGTGTTTGCTTCATGTACCTTGGGGCATCCTGGTTAGGTGCATATACATTTATGATTGTTATTTCTTCCTGGTGAATCATTCCTTTTATTAATATGTAATGTCCTTCCTTGTTTCTAATAACAGTTTTGCTTTTAAAGTCTATATCATCTGATATAAGTATAGCTACGCCAGCTTTTTTTTTTTGGTTACTGCATGCATGGAATATCTTTTTCCAACCTTTTACTTTCAATC